>MU392699.1:0-104081 GCA_022578505.1 Nemania abortiva
ATATTAAATATAAAAATATATTAATATATTTAAAATAATAATAATATTTTTATTTAAATTTAAAAAAAAAATAATTATAGTTTTTTTTATAAAAACTATATTAGTTTTAAAAAAATTTATAAATATTTAAACTTACTTATTATATATATTTACTAATTAATATTACTTATAAATATATAAAACCTTAATTGCTTTTTTTAAAAGAATTTAGCTAGTTAATATAACTATTTAAACTATTAAATCTTTAGTTTTTTTACTAAGTAAGCCTATAAACCCTGGTTCTTAGGTTGCCAGCTAAAGGCATACAAGGACCTGAATTAAATCGCTATAGCAGGATTAGAAATTCGGTTATTGGTATTTCGAATGGTGTGGTTCCTTCTATAAGGACCACATTGGTTCTGGAAAGGTCCACGGGTGCCTGGACCCACCTACCATGTACATTTACTAGTCAACACTACCTATAAAGTACATAGGACCCCGGTCGCCCTTCCCGGGGGACTTAGCTAGTCAATGTAACCACCTGAACCACTGGACCTGTAGTCTCCTTACTAAGTGAGCCTACAGACCCTACCTAGGTAGTTCTTAGGTTGCCAGCTAAAGGCACAATGGCAACTTGAGACGGTCTTACTCAAATTTCAAATGCTTGGTTTTGGGGTCATAGTGGTGGGGCTAAACGTTGCAACGAAATCAGATAAGATGGTCCAATCAGGTCGGGATAAAACATGCTAAATACATTCTAGGAATTATAAGGAGGCGTAAAAGGTATACCGTAACCGTAGATTAAGGGCTTACGTAGAAAACAAGTGAAAACAGCGACCTTCAACAATAATTCTGCTGCTAATTGGAGAGTTTGGAAGGTTTGGTGATGCTGGTAGAAGGCACGTAAGGTGTTGCTGCCAATCGGGTAACCTCCATTACAGTAGGTATTCAAAATGCGGTCGAGCCAGCTTGTATAGCTATTTTTAATGCTGTAGCCCGAGTTCGTTGGAGTGAAAAATAACAAGTGGTGTGTGGACCAAGCTGAAAATACACCTATATTTCATGCCAGATTTTAAGCGAGTCAATGAGAATTATACTGGTTAGGGAGACGGACTCTGCAGCTGTCATGCTTGAGCTCCAGTGTTTCTCTGGTTAGCGTTGTGCCCGTGGCTTATCAGGCATATCGCGATCTCCAAATTGTATATAGGTTATCATCTCATTGGCGGGGAGATGGCCATTCAGAGCCATACCCTCATATTAAAAACATGTATAGCTAGTAGATTATAATGCGGCTCTGCTACAAAGCGCTGGATCTTTCTTTCCACTCCTCTATTACGGAACAGAACTGCAACGATATACACTATTATGGCATTCCTAAAGGAATGAATTAACTGAAATTTGAGTAATGAATAATATTCAAATAACACAGCCGGGGTTCTTTAACTTAACGTTAAACTTAGAAGAAGGAATACTTAAGAGATATACAAAAACAGTGAAGCTCAACTAGGCTAATAAATGCCCATTGCCTAGATACTCCTCATCTTCATGGTTTATGATATTATGCATTCGAGGTCATGGGAACTGTAGACCGATCGGGCAACCCCTCCTTCCTGCCGACGCTTGGCTGGTGGACTGTTGGCTGTCAATTCTAAAGGTTAGGTAGGTACTTAGGTATCCAGCTACGAGTCTAATTTTCTTCTGGTAAAATACCCCCACCCCGTGGTAGTGGGTGGCTTTCCAATGCAT
This sequence comes from Nemania abortiva, assembly GCA_022578505.1. Lineage (NCBI taxonomy): Eukaryota > Fungi > Ascomycota > Sordariomycetes > Xylariales > Xylariaceae > Nemania > Nemania abortiva. The sequence goes on from MU392699.1 coordinate 1,726, forward strand.
TAGTGGATTTTTCACTAGCTTTCCCAAAGCTAACCCTCCCCCTCCTCCTTCCCAATTTATCTCTATGCGCTTAGAGGATACTTCGTAGCAATGCATATAGCTAATATAATTTCCCTATTGTTGTACTATCTAGGAATGTGATAATGTGGTAGCGTTAGAATATGCGCACGCCGACCCACGAAACATTGTGAAATCCATGCAATGCCACTGTCTGTCATCCTGGCACGTTATCAATCTGGCGATCCCTACAACACAACAAATTCCTTGTTTACTCCATTAAGCGCAGTACCCCAAACTGGCGGGGATCTTTATTGTTCCGCATCGGTCTTCACACCTATCATGGCAAGCAAAGTGCAAGTACCAGCGTAGGCTGTCGGCTCAACCGTAAGCTCGCCCTTATCTTTATCATAGCTCGCTTTGTGGGTCCCATCCTTGTCCTTGTTGGGAGCATAGCTGACACCAACGTCAATGCCAAAAATACTCAAGCGACCGGACGCCTTTCGGACCTTCTCGTATTCTCCGTCAAAGGTTTCTCGAGCCTCATTTTCAAACTTGATCGTATATTTGACACCAGACGCGCAAATCATTGAGATAGGCTTCACGGTTTTCTCGGCACGTTTAGGCAAATCGTCGGAGACATTTGGAAACAGGCGGCGGTAGCCCGGAACATCCCTACTCATGAGTTAGAGCGATACCAGTGAGATCATCTACGCTCCTTACCAGTTGCCAGGCGCAATGGTGAAAACCTGCTGGTGCTTTGTCTCAAATTTCACGGTGAGGCGGCCTTTCTTTGAAGTAGCGGTACTGTTGGACCATTCCTCGTTGTCGGTGTATTTAATACGTAACCAGCAAAACAGCCCAAAAGAAGCCTCTGCTTCGATGGATCGCTCGTTCTTGGATTGATATCGGGCGTTGTTTCCAGTGTCTGACGTGAATTCAACCATATGGTTGTAGCCACTAGTTGGGAAGTCTCGGTTCCACTGATCAAGGGTGTCAGCGTATGCTGGATCATATCGGTAGCTCGCCACATCAATAACGCCAGCTGTTACTGGAGTGGCTGTCGATGGATTCCCGGCGCGAAGATCATCGATATAGCTTTCGAGACTGAAGAGACTGTGGTTGGCGATTGCTTGCATAGTATAGCTATATTCGGACATATATCAGTTACTGGTGGATAAACGTGGGGTTTGCAATTAACATGCCCTGGAAGCATCAGATTCGCCAGTATCGTATTGAGGCGGTTCCGATATATGTTCAATTGCGCCGCGGAGCGACCATACACAGCGGCATATTGAGTGTTGTAGGCGTTCGCCGAAGACTGCATTCGGTCTCTCGCGGACGGAAGCTCAGGGTAACTTTGGAGAATATAAGCATTGAAGTTCGAACTTTCGTCCTTTTGGCTTTTCCTCCACTCCTTTCTGGCAGCAGCGTTTGTTTTGCGAAAGTCCCTTGCATTGTCATCCATGTCCTTCTTAGCAGTAGCGAGTGCAGATAGCTTATCCGCACTACTATCACAGTTCTAATACAAATTAATAAATTTCTTCCGTTAATAATTATTACAGCCCAACAATAACATACCAGGACGACGTGGTTGAGGTAAGTTTGTTGCTCCTCGATGTAACCGGCTACCCTAGAGGGAGTATACCAGACATTGTCCTCGGTCAGGAGACTGTTACCGATAACATACATGGCGTCGTTAGTGACTGGTTCTGGGACTCCGCGTCCAGCAAGCGGCGCACGCGTGTCCCGGATACAGGGAAAAACGATACGGCTGCCGCCGGCCGCATCTCCAGCCAACGATTTGATGTAGTCAAACCATTGTTGGTTGATGGCCTTGGAAGCTGCGTCGACAGTCATGATGCCCGAGTTGATGTTTAGTGGTCGAATTTCGGGAAGACGGAAGCGTGAAGTAAGGAAGAAGTGGTTTGGAAATCTTGTCTCTGGTGCGTAGACTGACTATTTCAGAATTCACCCCTTTCATGGGGAAATGACTCGGCTTTAAATGTTTTCCGCCGACCCCCGTACTAGGATACTCTCGAGCAGTAGTGTTAGCGTGAGAAGAGCCCAGGCGGGTGCGTCTCGTTTGCTCTGCCGTCGCTTTGGGTAATTGTCGATATTGTGGCGGTAATGACACGGAACAAGAGTTAGGCTACCTATTCGGGTCAGTTGATTTGTTGTAGTAGTATCATCCAGCATACGTACGCGTGTTCGAATAGAGGAGTGGGTAAGAATCAGAATCAATTGGGGAACATGCAACCACATGTCCAGTCTTTAGCATGACCATGGAAACTTGCAGATGAAGTTGGAGTGCAGTAGGTTGACATACGAACCCAATGTTCATAATTGCCAATGCAACCTTCATGTGACTGATTGGCGTGTTTTAAGTCATAAGGATGTTTTGCGTAGCAGTACCCAGCCCATGAGACGTGGCAGCTGTCCGCATCTAAGTTCTGCAATTACATGACCGGTGCAGAGGCCAGCCTCAAGTTTTAGGAGCATAGGGCTTCGTATCTCGAATTTATTCTTTTATCACTTGCTATGAATTACGATTTTATCAATCTTTCGACGCTGTTCGGGTCCTTATTGGGTTCCCCAGCCTTGCGCCGTGGATTATGCTCTTTCCCTCCGATAATGCTGTTGCGCTGATGTTCCAAACGAAAGTCAATAATTATGCAACCTCCATGTTAGAATACATCGCCGAGAAATAAACCTAACCTGAACTGGTCAAGTTGATCTACCACATTTTGCGGTGGTGGTACCTAAATAAGGCTGGACGGTTGATTAGGCATTAATACTGCCGGCGGCGCCCGAAACATTCTCCTAGTTCCTTTCCTACTTGAGGGGTTAACAAGGTATCATTGATCTATACCTCAGAAAGCTAACCGAGCCTATAGTAAAAAATAGCGGACTTAATGCAAGCCTGCTTTTAAACTACTTTTGGAATATAGTTAACAATTTTTTGGATTTTGCGAGTCAACAGCTTTAATGCCAGATAGCTGACTAGTTAGCAGACTTTTACTTACTGCCGACCGTGCCGCCACATCGATGCCCCCAAACGAAATGATACCCGATATTGCGAACATTGGAATGAATGTCATGGGCCTCGAGCTGCAGATCCGGCTCGAACTCGCGGTCGACCTGCGGGGCGTACAGTCTCACGCAGACCGCGCGGTGATATCTCAAGGGTAGCAACGCAAAACGCGGTAATTATCCTAGTTTTCTTTTCTGTCCTTCTCAAGGGGCCGAAAAGCCAAAGGCGATTGTATGGCCGGGCAAATAATTTGATCGCGAAGTCGTAACCTTTTCTAGGTAGACAGGATCGATTTTTGGTTTAATGGCAGATGAAGGAAATAGGATACATTCTGTAGGGCCATCGCGATACGCTATATTGCAATAACGCGCTGTGGGGATAGCTTAAATTCGTGGCCTCAAGTTGAATATAAGCATGAACTGAATCGCTTAAGCTTAAATTGCAACCAGGAGTCATGTACAAATTCTTATTCTAGAAAGACGGCATGTTATCAATGAAGTCACCGAGCGCAAAATAAACTGAATCACGGTGGGGGTAGTGAGTAGAGCCTGTGAATAACGATATAGAGCGATGTCTTCGGCAAAGCCAAGCTTCCTGCTCAGGTGCCTGAACTTTTGATTATCCTGTGTCCTGAATTTCACGAAATAGAATGACTTCCCACTGAGAAATGTTACCCCAAGGCCCCAATTCTATTAGTCCATTACGGAGCAACATTCGGTTAATGCTGGAGAGTATCGGGTTTGTTAGGATGGCCCCACTAGGGTCCTATAGCTCACGATTACGAAAGACCCTGGTGATATCTCGCTTCCTTAGCGTTAAGTTGTTCGTACATAGATATCTTAAGCTAAGAAACTTCCGTCCATAACCTCCAGCTAAACCGAATGCTAACATCTTGTAAATTATTATGATAGATCGTTTGTTTTGCTGCGTATAGGAGTCTTAGTTATTCTTCCCTCTCGCCCTCACTGTAACATCTTATACGACAACCTATTAGTTAGGGAAACTTTGCCCCATTTGTAACTCTTCTTTCTATTGTGTTCATTCCAAGGGCCGGCTCTGCTTACTCTCCTAAAACCTCACGTGACTAGACCCCTTCAATAGTGCTTCTACAAATCACTAGGTCTCAACTAGGAGGCAAGGGATGAGGCCAGTATTGGCTATGCGTGGCTCGTAGCCTCCTCCAAAATACTTTCGATCCGGCGTCTGACACTGTCTTCATCCGGTTTGAAGCGGCATCTCCTGGGGAATTTCGGCGTTCTTTATCCATGGCATTCCAGTGGGGCTAATTGCTTGGGCTCCTTCTAGTCTTGTCACAGTCTTGAGCCTTGGAACAAAGAGACTGTTCATATATAGTGGAAGTACGTAGGAAGGTGTTTTGAGGACCCTTGCGCAACAACGTATACTATTACCTACCCCTACGTATAGGCCTTGTGACAAGTCTTCAACCGCCTTACCCTTGTCCCGACCGCTGTGATCTCATCTCCTCCAGTCCTTCGGCCGTTTAGAACCCAGGTTCCGCTCTCTGGCAGGTTGCTATTGTCTTCGGTCGATTCAGTTTTGTTCTCGACCAGCGTATTCTCGTCCCTGACCATCGTGGTCCTATTGCTAATTGGCCCAATCACTATTTTGCTGAAAGGGGCAGGATACAATGGCAAGTGACGCTGTAGCCAAGAGTTACTCTGTTGTTTTTTTAGAGATATAGTTGCAACTAGGTCGCTGTCCTTGACCGTACGGCAGCTTCTCGATAGGACGAACTTGATAGGTTCTTTTGTAATCGGCTATCCAGGAGTGCCTTGTATCCCCGTCTTTCCCAGTCGATATAGACCGTGATGGTATTACATAGGGGAGGTATCTTCAGAGACTGGAACTCAGGGCCGTCTATGAGCACAGTTATTAGTAATTACAACGCCCGGGTTAATAGTGCTTAGGTTGGAAAGCCAAATAGATCTGGAATGGTTTTGTTGCCAGAGGTATCGACCTCCTGTGTCGAAGGATCGTAGTAAGGAACCCTTTCAATCGCTCGCATCTCGTAAAAAATGATGATCGATTAGATTTGTTGCTAACACAGACATCATAGCCAGAACCAAAGCAGAATGTAGGGTGCGCGTGGCCTCTAGAAGTACTTCATAGACGCCTGACTAGTCATATTTGTTCGGAAGGGAGCATTCATCCTGCGCCAATCGCTAGCGGCGGTTACCGTGCCAACTAAAGTTGGCTTGGCACAAAGGTCGCGACCATTGCTAGATCTGGACGCGCGCGCCTCTCAATTATTATTCAATCATGCATATTCCTACCCAGCCAAACATGCCTACATACAAGAAGACAGAGACACCCCGAGTCGGTAGCGGGGATCTTGTAGATGCCCAAGACCAAAAGATTCAAACCATGGATCCCAACCTCGTCGCCGCCAAGCGCACCTGGAATGTCGTTAGGGACATATTACGCGTTCTCGTCAGGCTTCCGAGTCCCTATCTTACCGACGAAGACTTAAAGCGCTTAAGTATCAAATGCACCGGCCTCGACTTAAGTACGGGCAAGCCTACAGACGGCAGCGAAATGTTCATCCGCCCCCTTTCGATAACTCGAATACACGAGACGCTCCAACGAACCAGACCGTGGGTTGATAATCCGCTGTACCCTGATAGGTGGCATTCGCCTGCGGTCGATGCTATGGATATTCTAAGCTGCCTGTCCGGATATCTACATCAGGGCGAAGATGATGGATTAGATCTTATTTCGGAGACAGACTGGAATACACGAGGGTGAGTCTCACAGATCACCCCACGCCGCTCCAGAGGTGTATATTCGCGACATCAGCTAATCCCTTTGAAGCATGCAATACTCCGAAGGGGAGCAACTCGGTCGTTGGGGGAGATACCGAAACGGCCAGAGGGCTGAGTGGGAAGTGACGACGGTCCTAGATAAAATGGATGACTCTACACCACATGTTTCGTGTCTTCTGGCCGATGATGCGCTCCTCAGAGACGACCAGCTCTCCAACGCCGAGATATGGTGTATTCTTGCGGTCACCAACCGTCGACTTCAACTGCCCGAGTATCACAATCATCGCATTATTCCCGTATGAACCCCCTTTCTTTTCGAGATCCAAGCGCTAACGCCTAGGCGAAAAGGTAACGGTTATCTCGGCCTCGGATAAAAAGCTCCGTATTGTCCAGGGATACGTTGATGGCCGCGAAGGCTGCCTTCAAGTTAGAAGGTCACCAATTCTCGACTTCGAGCATGAGAATATACAGCTGATAGAACTTGTGCTATCTTGGTGCATAGGTGAGACAGTTGGGGACACCAAACTCCAGTCCAGATGAGTCATACGGTACATCATGCCCTGATAAACAACTTTTTCATTTTATATGGTGCTTCGCCATATTCCATGGTCTTGAATCAGGACGGAGGATGCAACAGAAATGATATCAAATGAAATAGAAGGGCTCGTCCACCAGAGTTAAGCTGCAGCCCCTGATAAGAGTATTGTTTCATGACTGTTGGGCTTTTCATACTTGTGATATTATTTCGTCTGAAACATGAAAACGGATCGAGCAGTGACAATGATTGCTGTGGCAATTACCACCGGGATGCCGTCGAATATTACGAACAGCAACTCGTCATGGATCAGAGACCCCTAATACCCCTGGATAACTCCGCAACCCGGAAAGCCGATCGACCAATTACCAAGGGCATAGCGTTTATTATGCAGATAGCAACTATCCGAAGGCGTTTCGCTTGGCGGATGGGCAAACCGGAAGACTTGGGGTGCCAAACAGGATGAAGAGTACGGAGAGAGAGATGAGTTGGAACGTTAAGTCGGCAATAACGATGGTCGGCCCGGGGCTTACTTCTATCGTTATGACACTTTCGGTAACCGAAACAGTGCCCCGACACCTTGGACCAGCAGCGCCACTATATCGCGAGGGGTGAAGGCCCGTGAATATAGTTTGATGTTAAAGGAGCCTCTTCCCAAACAGTCGGCCATGCGTCCAATGCAAACACAAAGGCCACACAAGGCCAATTAGTGACCACTTCAGGGTGATGAAGGGAAGAATGGCATTCCATAGGAAGAAGCACTGTAATTTACGAGGCGCTCATGGAGACAGGAGCGAAAGTAATGATGGAGTAGTAGATAATTTATCCGTAGAGAAACAGGGATTGTAGTGACCTTCAATTCGCGCCGCGTAACCGACAAGTTCAAAATGACCGATGAGGACCCGATGGGGATGGCAGTTGTGTAGATAAGCCTCTCGCGTCTCCACACAGAAACTATGAAGCAATATGTAGCCGAGATGCTACACGCTAACGAAAAACGAAGATGTTGATTCCGAGGTTCGGTTGACAGGAACGGATCGCACGTCTCCACGGTACACGGTGCCGCCTCAGCCATATCGCCAGCTCCGTCCGAGCCGAAATCCACCTCGTAACCAAAGGGCAAATTATATATGCTGAAGCCATTGCGCATGTCAGCTACCTCGTCGATTTTTGCAAAAATAGTACCACTCTCGAGTTAACCCTCATACCAGTATGCAGGGGTTTATTATGAACTATGCCCAAACGGGAAAACTAGATTGCCTATTTAGGAAATAATAACAATGACATCACTTCCTCCATGAGTTTGGTGTATCAAGTAAACATTTAAAGTTTTCAACATTTAAAAATCAGCGCTCTTAATTTTAATGTTTAAAACTTATTGATCGATAGTTTAACAAGGTTTAAGTTTACGATCAATTCGACGGTAAGCTGATAGCTGTATACTTTATGCCTTGTATGCCCTATGTTAGGTCCTAGGTAGGTCCTAGGTCCTAGGTCTCTACCTATAACGTCGTTCGCAGGGACTTTCGGTTCGAATAACTAATGGATAGCCGTATGCTTAAAATAAAAACAATGCAAGTATAATTCCACTTCGTGCTAATTTTTAATTAGATAAAAACCGGTAGTACAGTAACATAACCATATCAGAACTAAACAGTACAATAGAGTAACCGCAGTATAATAGGACAACAAACATAATACAGTAGGACTACCGTAAGCATAACACCTAAAATACACTCTATTCGGCCCTTCCCGGAGTGTAACACAATTAAAAAGAACACCGTAGTAATAACGCAGGGACAAAAGCCATAGCCACTTTACCCCTTTTGTTAATCCTAATAAATAGTTACGTGTCTTTAGAAACGTACGTTTCTCTTATTCAAACTCTCATACCAGCAATATCTGTTATTCCAGGACAGAGCTCACACTATTGTCGGTCTATTCACACAGAATGAAATTGTGATGCACGGTGGAAAAAACAACCCCTGGTCGACAAATTGATACAATATGGAAAACCACAAGTTTGTCGGATGGGTGCCCCAACCCAACACCCGCGGAACGCTCGATATTATTTACAGCTGCGCCACTGTTATCCTCACAGCTATCTGGACAATTCTTCACCTCAATGTCCCCGGAAAAAATGACAGCCTCACGCAGATTCTGCTCAGGAGAGTTCGTTGGGGCATCTTAGCAATACTTGCCCCTGATTGCTTGACTACGGTGGCAGCTGTTCAATGGCTTAGTGCTCGTAAATCAGTCGAGCAGATGAAAGGATTAAATAATCTCGGCTCTTGGACAATTGTCCATGCGTTCTACGCGGATAGTGGCGGTACGTCCCGGTTAGGATATTTGACTTGATGCCCTTCGACTTACGCAACGGTTCTAGGTTTCTTTCTGCAGCTACCAGAACAATTGGTGTTTCCTGTAAATGCCGAATGCATTCATTTTCTGGTATCACGCGGCTACATACCGTTGCCCACTATTACTCAGGATGAAATATGGGACAAGAGCAAATCAGACGGGTTCGCCAAATTATTTGTCCTCCTGCAGATTAGTTGGATTATCATACAGTCTATAGCAAGGGTTGCTAATGGCTTATCTATCTCCCCGCTAGAGATATTCACGCTTGCGTTCGTCGCGTCAACAATGATGTCTTATTTCTTTTGGTGGAATAAGCCGCAGCATGTTAAAACGCCGACATTTCTACAATGCAAGTTTTCAATTGTTAAGATCCTAACTGATTCTGGAATACCACCTGGTGCATCATACGTGGACTCGCCACTAGACTTTGCCCAGAACTCGAACAAATTCTGGCAAAGGAGATCGTTCTTCGATAAATATGACTTCGAGCGGCAAATTAAGGCCAATGGCCATAATAGAACCCCGTTCCAGCGCATCCCTGACGATACTTTGCTACCAAAAACGTTGCCCCGCAATGTCCTCGCGGTATTGATTGTAGCCGCCTGCGTTCACTCGACGATACATTTGCTTGGATGGAACTTTGCGTACCCTTCAAGCATCGAACAACTGCTGTGGCGAACATCAACTGTAATCCTTCCTTCTGTCTCCGCCGTCAGTCTTGGAATAACACACGTATTAGCCGCTTTGGGTTACCAAGGCAAATACAACTTGATATGGCTATGGATAAACCTGCAGCGGGACGAACCGCGCAACAAAAAATGTCTGAACTTTTGGGATATATTCCTGGGGGCAGCTACACTCTGCGTCGTTGTCGCGCGTTTCTATATCATAGTGGAGGCGATCATCAGCCTACGGGACTTGCCAGCTGACGTGTTTGTCGCAGTGAACTGGACGAGTTTTCTTCCCCATGTATAGGGCATGGGACATGGTTCACTATATATGTCGAAATAATGTACTACATTGAGTCCGTAGGAAGACGTCTCGGAAAGAAACAACTCGTTCTATTAATTTCTGAGCTTCCAAAACGGCTGCAGATGTTCCATCAATATATCAGAAACCCTGTATCCGAGGTGGGCGATAGATTGTTGTTGCGCCAGGGCCCCTTAGGATACCTTCCTAGATGCCATCTAATTATACCTATAAACAGTCTTCTTTATTCATACGCCCTATGATAGCCCCGTCTCATTGTCCGGCCGCCCGGTGGTCATGTTCTATAACAAATGTAAAGATAACCCAACGTTAAGTTTAAAATATCGGATCTTCCTTGCGCATACTCTGGACTTCCAACTCTTGCGGATAGTGAAGCAGATCGTGTGTCTGCCCCTAGGAGCCTGACCGCCGCTATATAGCACCTCTAGTGTACAACGGCGAAGCCTCCGTCGCAGGGAATAGTTTGTATAAGGATTGTGGGTAAGGTCTATCTGGATAGAAACAAGAAGAGTTCTGCGAAGCTGCGCAACTTCGTAGGGCAGTACAAGCCACACGGGGTATGACTTAGCGTCATGGTCCTATAAGTAACTGCAAACAGTCAAAGTTCTCAACCTTGACAACATTGACAACACTCTGCTTTTGCGGTGGTGTTGTGGTATAGAGTTGCAGTTCCGTTTCGTGACACCGAGCCACCCGCTCTGCCACACTATAATGCCATACATGAAGATGGAATTTGCTAGTAAACCCTTGCTAGGACGTCATGTTACCGAAATTTAGAAATTTCTATTCAAAATGTGCAATACTTAAATCGTGAAAGGGCAAGATGGTAGTGAAACTCATGGTATTATGGGTTCCATTTTCAGATCCCAAAACTCCCACCCAAACTAAGGCTCTATAAGACACACATAAATCATTTCCGGTGTATCTTTATCCACTCAGGAAGCTCATACGGGCCTCTTTCGGAGCTCAACTCCACGATACCATCATTCAACCTACTATGACTTTGTATCGAACGACTTTGACTGGACAACCCTAAAGAATATTGCGCGGGATAGTTAATATGAGAAAAGGGCTCGTGTGGCCCTTTGGTCTTGGTGAGTTTTTTAGTAGCTACAAGTACCCTTGGCTTGGATCTTCTGTAAAACCAGAAAGCTAGGGCCGCCAACGCCAGCGCGCCAAAGCTAGTACCGAGGTTGATTCCAATGATTGCACCAGTCGTTAAGCCCGACGATTTCGCAACGTTAGGTGGGGAGGTGGTAGTCGAGGAAGGGGCACTTGGCCAGGAAACTGTACTGTATAGCGATGGAGTATAATATGAAGAGGTGATAATAGAAGTTATTGCCGATGTGGCAGTAGTTTGTATCATCGTCATCGAAGTGGCTGTCTGTGAAGTAGACGAGGGCGAAAACAACGACGAAGATAATGGCGATGACGATGAAGATGATGATGATAATGTCGCAATATGGAACCGGCCATCCGATGTGACGCTACACTCACTCCCGTCAAGATTGTTGTCGCAAATTTGCAAGTAATAATCGGCATAGTCTTGGGCAAGAACGTCGGCCGGTGTCCATAAGAAGGACCCGGTATTTTCTGCTGCTGCTGTTTACACCTTGTTAGATCACAAGTCTCACGTTATGAGCATTATGTTTTCCTAACCTACTTGAAATGATAATCCCCGTCGCATTGCCATAGACCAAAGAGATCCAGACTGGACCTGGTGTGTTGTTGACCCATGTTATTAGGTACGGCTCATTGGCTAACACCACTTCATTCGCAACTGGCGCAGTGATTGGCGAATTCATAAACGCCTGAGCCGGACAAAACGCCGCGAGCCAAAATAATAAGAATGAGTACACCAAAGAGTGTTGCATCACGGGTCTGGATCACCTAGTATAGCCAGAGAAGGAAAGGGGGGAAGGAGGGGAAGAAAAGAACACAGCCATCTACGCAAGATCGACACAAGAAAAATTGAGGGGAAGTGCTCCTAGAAATAATAAGGGTGAGAAATTAGTAGGATAGGCTGTATGACAGGCGCAGAATTAACGTTTCAAAATTACTATTTACTTCATCTCGGTTAGCCGAGAGCCCATTACCGCAACTGGACCCCCATTTTTCGTTGATTAATAGCCCCCAAAGTTGCTGCTGCGTTGAATGTATAATACACCGTAGCATCCCAACCACCATGAGCCCAAAACCTCGAGCAAGAGCAGCTTTTCTAGAATTCCAAATCCTTGCGATGTTTCACCACAAGGTGAACCATCTCCCCTGCTATACTAATCCCAATCTTAACTACAAATTATCCTTATCACTACGGCATCACCGACTTAAAGGTAGATGCAACAGGTAATAGAACTGCCTTCTTCAGCAGCCCCCAAGAGTGATTAAATTTAACGGCGCGGTGCCGATATGAGGACTTTCAGCCACCTGATTAGATTAAGGGTTAATACTACATCAAGGTTAGAGGACAAATGGACGACAGCCGGCACCGCCGATTTCAGCCCTACGTGTCAGTGTAACCTACCATTTGAGTTCATTAACTCTTGTAACTATGCTTTTTATCAGACCACATTTTCGAGCACGCGGTGAGCATACATCTACGTACGGATTGAGCTATTCGACTTGTGTATGGCGGCTGCCAGATAGCAGGTGCAGGTTGCTAAGTCAGGTTACGCTAGCAAGCTTCAAGACGCATCTAATAGTGACATGATAATACTACTGCTATTACATATCACCCGCGATGAAGGTTATCTTGAACATCAGTGAAGATGGCCTTGATCCGCCCATCTCGCTCAGGGCCTTCGAATGCTGCCTGACTGTGAAGATGCTAAGAGTCCAAAGATAGTCAAGACGTAGAACCTCTCTAGCCAACCTTCTACCCGCTATATAAGAAGTAACCGTAGTTACAAATCAACCCAAAACACCAAGATCTTTGTACAACAAGCCAAAATATGTACGCTTCGAAATTTTCATGCATCAAGACAACCCGAACCACCTTTCTACCCTCTACCCTCTAACCTCTAAGTCCCTACAACCCCTTCTTCGCCTCCTCCTCCTGCGCCCTTATCTCCTCCCTCATAGCCGCATTGACAACCCGATCGACGACACCCGCCGGCAGGGCCCCCAGCACCCCGTGCAGCAGCGCATGCGGCCAGTACGGCACGACGCTCTTGCGCCCGCACCCCGTGCGCGCGAGCACCGCGCGCGCAATCGTCCGCGCGGCCGGCCGGAAGAAGCTCGGCGGCGCCTGCGTGTGCGACACCTCGGTTACCGCGCCGACGCGGTGCGAGACGACTTCTATCTCCGTTCCGGGGGTGGTATGACTCGGGCTCGGGGTCTGGGTGTCGCGGAATAGAGCCGCCTCGCGTGCGAGCGCGTTGTGCAGCGCGTGCCCTGCTGCTTTGCCGGCGGAGTAGAACGATACGAGGGGAAACCCCTCGTCGGTGACGGAGCCGATGTTGATTATGAGCGCGCGCTTGCCTCTTCCACTCCCACTCCCGCTCCCGCTCCCACATCTATCCGAGGCGCCTAGTCCCGCTCCCGCTCTTGTAGTTGGCCCTATCGCATGTCCGTTTCCATTCCCATTGCAGATATGCCCATTCATCTTCCTATCAACCTTATATTCGCCCTTTAGAACCGGCAACAGCGCAGCCGTAAGCAGCGTCGGGAACGCCGCGTTCAAGTGCAGTGTATCCAGAATATCCTCCCTCCCATACGCCTCCAGCGCGCCAAACGCCGGCTTCGGCCCGCATCCCGCGCAATTGATCAGGACCGTAAGATGCAAGCCCGCCATCTCGTCCCTGATGCGCGCGAAGTCGACTTCCTCAGCGCGATGGCACTGCGACGCATCCGCCACCAAGATCCGGACCTCCACCCCCAGATCGCGGGCCTCCAGCTCGCGGCGCACGGCGTCGAGCTTGGCCGGGTTCCGCCCGTGCAGGACGACGTTGAAGCCGGCCGCCGCGAGCTCGAAGGCCAGACACTTCCCGATGCCGTTGCTGGCGCCCGTGATCAGCGCCCAGGCGCGCTGGCCGGTGGCATCATCCGTGTAGAGATACCGATGCAGAGTCGACGGGCGCGCGTAGAGCCATAGCGTGTCGGCGAGTTTGTAGGACGCGTACAGCAGGACGCTAGCGCCTAGTGTGGAAGTGAGGGTGCTGAAAGAGGCCATGGTGACGCCTGACGTATTAGGGCTGGACGAGTCAGGGGGGGCCTATATAAAGCCCCAGGCTTTGTCAGTGAGCAGATAGTATTCAGGGCACGTGGCGGCGTTGGAATTCCCCCTTTCAATCAGGTCTTGTCGAGCATTATCCCATTTATATATGTGTGTGTGTTCATTCATCCGGGTAGGCAGCTAGTGCGTCGATGCGGCGAGCGATATAATAACAATGAACAAGAGAGAACGAAGGGGAGATGGAAGACCCTGGGGTGGGCACCAACCCAGTATTGTATTGTAGTTTTACACGCTTCATCCTGCCATTGTGAGTAGCACGCATAGATCTACATCAGGAAGCGTATATACGTAGGTAGGTAGCACCAAAAATATTTGCTCAAGGGATGTATGTATGTAGGATTGAAAGCTGAACGCTGGGGGGTTGCGTATGTCGTGCCCCTTCCCCCCGTCCATCGACGCCGTCTGATGTAAGTGCGCACCCACAAGCGAGCCCACTAGCTCTCGGCTCGAGGGCTTGCCGGGAACGCCAAGGACATCCACTTCCGGAATGAAACAAAAACCCCGCCCAATTAGGAAGGGGAAACATTTCGCGGCTCTCTTCCTCTTGCCTTAATTACTATACCGACTAGCTATTGAGGCCTACTCTAGTTTTTGCCCCAATCTTAAAGAGTCGACTTGCGATTGGTTTACATAGTCCTCGGAGCACCCGTCAGCGCTTAATAGTATCTGATAGTGCGATACTTGTTTAGTGATCCCCCGGATGATTTCTAAAGCCGGGTGGGTCCGGATCACCGAAACAATACTATTAGGAACCTATGGAGGTATACCCATCCCCAGGCGGTCCCTGGGGCTGTAGCCAATCGACTAGCCCAGCATCACGGGTATATACATGCTATGCATAGGAATATCATCAACTTACCATCGCGTTGACGTCCCCGGTCGCGAATATAGATACGTCACAGGTAGTAGGGGTCTCTCCAACGGCCAAAAGCAAAAAACACATGTATTTCATGGCACCGGCATCTCTCAAGCCACATGACTGCAGTGGTAAGCAGTTGCAGGTAAATTTGCACGACTAAAGTAACACTAAGGCACCAGCTGCTGTAATCTCGGGAGGCTTGTTATCCGGGCGCAGCCTACCGGCCACATTGCGGGGGTATTAGCCACCTGGCCGCTTTTCCGTACCACCAATTGTCCTACATGATGATGCTAGTTACAATACAAAGGGGGGACATTGGGGCACCTGTGATTGTGAATCGAAGCAGTGGGTATAATTGCGCCCCCACCTGTACATTGGCTCCATGTAAACCAGTCCTCATCACAACCACTCGCACAAATGAAATGAAAAACAAGTCCAGGACGCCAGCCATCAATCTGACATACAAAGGGAAGGATGCTATAATCGTTAGTCGTAAGTCGTCATTTCAACTCAAAATCTCCATCCCCTTTTATATAATCATCATCACTCATCAACTCATCCTCGACTGAATAAAATTGGTACGTCCATACTCCTGTGGTCTGGTATCACGACAGGGGTAGCATGGATAGGGTGCACAGGGTAGCCGTTGCCCTTTCCGAATAGGCCCTCTCTGAAGCGGGCGCTGCTGAGGAATGCTGACGCACCAAAGCTTTCCTTCTTGGGACTTAACCTGCCGCCGGCGTTGGCGCCGTAGTTGTTGGCACCAAACTCCTTGCCTAGGCGGGTGAGTACGAGCTCCTTCGCTCGCCGTAGCGCGCTAGTCTGCATTTCGGCATCCTCGGCGACGCGGCGGTGCTTCTCCTCGGCTTCGATGTCGCGCTGAACGGCCGTGATCTCGGAACACAGTTCAGCCGTGGGGTCATATACTTTAGGTTGTAATAACGTAGGCATCTGGGGCGACGTGTCGAGGATAGGTGCCGAAATTTTCATTTCCGGCGTCTTCGGCGTTTGAGGCCGGAAGTAGTCGTCGCCCGAGTCAGGGTCATCACTCGGCGAGTGAGAGAGGTCCGGCTCAGATCCAGACCTGGAACGTGGGAGAGGTGTGATTTCGCCAAAGAGGCGCCGCGAGTCAGTAGAGTATACACTATCTACTTCACCGAACAGTCCACCGAAGGGGGGTTGGGGCGGGGTGGTTAACTGAGGAGGTTCACGGGAACGTTTGGGTGGCTTATATGAATGTCGTTGTGTGTGGGGGTGGGAATTGATCAGTGCTGGGTGCCCCTCTAGGTGATTCTTCGATCGTTTCAGCCATGGGAAATGAAGGCGGCGCACCTCGTGAGGTTCTTCAAGGGAACCATGGGACCCCGTTTGGCGATGGCGTCCTCGATGTTGGCGTCCACGGTGATGGTGGTGGTGTCTGTGCTCCCCCTTGTCTTCACGGTGGCGCTCATGTGAAGGCTTACGCTTGCGCCGCCGCTTGGTGACTGTTCGCTTTTTAATCTTATTAGTGTATGAGAGGCTTGCCTGGCGTGCGGCCTCTACGTCAGAGTCCAGCTCGACCTCATGCTTTTCGTAATTCTCATTGTATTCGACTACGCCGTCCACTCCGTCCACTCCGTCATTATCAATATTATACAGTTGTCGTGCGACAGCCGCGACGGCCGCAGACGGCTCCGACTCATACACATCTTGCAGTCTCGGAGGGGAGCGGGAGCGAACACTTGTAATTTCAGTAACAGTAGCCATGGAGTGACGAGTCCAATAGCCACCACGCGAATTGTTTTTCATTAATGGGGCAAGCGCATCATCCCAATTGCCGTCACTGATAAGTACAGAGTTCTCAAAGTCGAACTCGCGCACACAATTCTGGTGCGATGCAACTAAGTCGGCCACTTGCGCCGAATTCATGGTCGTGTTCCGTATAGCCAGGTAGCGCAACTTGCGGAAAACTACTGGTTTTCTCGGCGGTACTGGCGGGAGTGGTGACATGGGCGAAGTGACCTCACGGAAAAGCTTCAGCGAGTTCCGTGGCGGCGCGAATAGGGGATCAGCCGCAAGGGCGATTGGGCAGGGGCCTTTGCGGCCATGCCATGTGAAGGATAATTTTTCCAGGCTTGTCGAGTAATTGTTCAGATAGTCCTGGATAATCTTTAGATGGTCAAGACCGGGGGACGGACCGTAAAAGTCCCACGAGTCTACATTAATGCTCATCTTGCGGATCTGCCTCCATCGACGACCTGCGGATGGCGAGCAGCCGAAACCTTGTACGGATCGCAAATAAAGAAACGCAGAAGGATGTACACATAAAGAAAGCTTATTGAGCTTCTTCATGGGGGCCCTCTCGATAGCTACGCGTAGACTAATGAGAGCATAATCTACGATGTCCCGTCTGTAGCGTTCTGAGGGATTCTGGCCCGGAGTTTTGATCGTGAGATGCCTGATATTGGTCAGGTGTTTCATCGCGTTGATAAATGAAGGCACATTCGATGCCGCGTGAAACAAGGGTGGATATTGCGAGGTCAAAATCTCACCCAGACCCTCGTTGGAGAACTTGGGTCTCTCTAACACGGATCCCATTGAAGTATGGGGCGTGTATAGGAAGCTGATCTCACGACCACTCTGGGGATGGATGAGGGGCGGTAAGAAGGTGGCATTTGAGTGTGGAAGATAAAAAGTTAGATGCTCGATATAGTGACCTATTCTTGAAAGGGCCTGTATCCGGGTTGGTCGTGTGAAGCTGTTGGGTGTGAAGGTCAAGTGGGTTCGTATGAAAAGTCGTTTAGTGACCAGGTTGCAGCAGGCCGAGTTTGCGAGCCGTACATTGCAAATATCTTCTTTTGATAATTCTTCGAACAGAGTGTCGCGGATTCGACTGTCCTGCCAGAGGCAGTAGAATAGTTGCGGTCCCGCTGCCATAGCTGTCGCATGTCGCTGTGGTGAGTGAATTTTGGGGGCGGGATATGGCGTCTTGCGACTGAATATGCGACTATCGCAGCGTTGCAGCGCAAGATGGATTCAGTTGGTAGCGGGCAACGGAGGCCCGACACAGAGGACTGTGTAAGAATGGGCGGGTAAATAAATAAATAAACAGGCAGCTAGGGTGCGGATGCAGGTGGGCGGGCGCTTAGATCGTGAGGCTATTCGCAGTTCATGCCATGCCCGTGCTATCCCTAGTGCTGTTGCTTGCTGGTGCTAGTGCTAGTGCTGGTGCCCGTGGTGCTGTTCCTGATGCTGTTTGTCGTTGATGATGCTATGGCATGTATGGCATGTATGGTATTATGTGGTATGGCTCAATGCCGCCTTGTAATGCATTCCCGCCCGGGGCCCTGTAGCGACGATGATGCAGAGACGTGTCAGGGCAGTAGTGCGAGATTGTTCGAATCACCAGCTAGCTGGGCGATGAGTTGTCAACCCCGGATTGACTCGACAGCTACGGCCTGAATATTTCGAAGAAGAGAGAAACGGTCGCTGCCCGACAAGGGCCTGTCCACGGCCGAGGACCATGTTATACCCATTCACAATCAGACCTTCGTTCCCCGCCCCTCCCGTACGCAGGGCTCTGCGCTCCCAACCGTTGCCCGTCCTCAGAAAGAGCGGACAGGTCGAGGCTGGTTGGCGAATGAGTCATTCTCGTGACCGACTGGAGTGGAATCTGCACGTCGCCATGCAAGTGTATAGGCCCAAGAAGCGCATGGAAGCGCAGTTCGACAGACGCGACCGTGATGTGCGCCGTGAGTGGCCAGATCGACGACCACCGGCATGGCTGGGCATGCAGGCGAGGAGGACCCGTCTCACTGTGGCCGCGGCGTCGGCCAGTCAGGACGACTCGATCGCAGCGGAGGGAGACTCTGGGAGAGGCCTGGGAGAGGTGGGGAGGGCCGGCGATAGGCCAGAGTCGAACGGCTGCGGTTTAGTGCAGGTTAACCCGAACCAGGGTCCCAGGCACACTGCCCAGGGCCACAGCGATCCCGAGAGCGGGGACACCCACTAGCAGACTCTGATCAGACTGACAGGGCACGCAATGCTGCGCGCATTCTCATTGGCGCCGCGCGCGACAGGTGCTGGAGGGGCAAGTGCTGTACGACAGTCATCGGCGGGGCGGGCAGGGGTGAGCGACCGGGGTGCGGCGGGCGTGCAGCAGCCAGGGCGAGCGCAGCCAATGACAGCTGCAGCGCACTAAAAACGAGTGGCTGGCGACCACTGGGGAGATGTGCCGACGCTGCAGCTCGCGCACGCGACATGGACACGAAACACGCGCGAGATTGCCGCCAGATGCAGTTCCCCCATATAAGACTGCCACGTTCCCCCAGTCCAGTGCCAGTCCTCGCTCTGGGCTCGACGTCGGCGCCATCCCTGTGCCCTAGGGAAGGAGGGAAATGCGAAAGAAGGCGATGGGAGAGGTGCGAAAAGGTGGGCGGAAGTGGGAAGAGGTGGACCTTGGACATCGACTCACAGAGCACAGAGCATATCGCATACCTATCGCATATTTCTCGCAGCACCACTCACTCGCAGCAGCAGCACTTCTCGCATGGCATAACCCTCAACCAGCAGCCAGCCAGGACATCCGGCCCTATGCCCCGAGTTGAAGGTGTCCGACTTAAAGAGGCACTGAAGGACAGCAGCACTAAACACCTCAACACTACTACACAACTACACAACTACACCTACATACTACTACGACAACTACGCTACTTTTACTACTACCACCATCACCACAACTAAGTAGAATGGGGAGAGAACGCCGACGATGGGTGTGATGCAAGGAATGGATGAACCACATCCATCACTAGTCCAGGCGAAGCGTAGTAGTAGTAGCAGTAGTCCAGCCAGCAAAGCGAGGGGAGCCCGCGAACACGACACCGTTGGACTAAGACCATGCGAGAGAACCGACTCGTCCCACGGCCTCGCAAATGTCTCTCATTCCCCCTGTTGATCCACACACCTGGGCAGGCATATCGCGTGGGAACTTGCCGGCCGATCATATTCCACAGCATCGCCGCCATGAGCCCAACGTCTTTTCTCGGTTCCTCCCTCCCTCCCTTTTTCCATCCTCCCGCCCCTCTCCCCCCTCGCTTAACTATTATTACCGTTCCCACCTAAGGTCCGATTATCATGCTTCCTAGCCTGTGTCCAGCCTCTACCGTGTCTTCCACCCGACCCATTGCCCAAAAGTGAAGCGGTTTAGTATCGAGGTTAGTTCTATAGCTCATCCCCCCTTTATCCCGTTCCGATGGATAATCGCCCCTGCTTGTCCACTAAGTGAGTAGCAAACACGTCGAGGAGAACGAGCGTGGTCTCTTTCACTCCTTCACTTGCGGGTAATGCCAGATGCATCGGTGGGAATGTTGAGCTGTCGCCTGTATCTGTTGACGGCCGCTTTAGACTGTAGGCATATACCATTCTCTTAGGTTACACGTTGCTTCCCTTTGCGACTTCCTTAATGTTGGACTAAAGGGATAATGAGTCTGTAACGATGTGTTGTTCTCGCTCGAAGCAACATTCCATCATGTTTGTTCCATGGGACTTGAAAATATCGTGTGTACCACATTCACCATGCTACCATGAATAAATGTCCTTGATTCGTTCTGGGGAGATTGTGATATTCCTCACGTAGCCTAGTAGCCCATTGAGCCAGTAACAGAGATGAGTTGTTAATAAACCCAATTGCTTGAAATGAAGCGATTCCTTGCGCGTCCGTCATAGTTGTACGACACAACTGAGACGTGTTCTGCAAGATCATATTGCACAGCAGCAAACATGGACTCGTCGGGAAGAACAGAATTGGCATTTCGTTCGCGTCGTGGCCAACCAAGCCGACATCCAGCCCACCATTATCGCCCCTCCATGAAATTGTCTTGGCAATGACAGCATCTTCATGCAAGGGTGTGTGGGAGTGTGGGATCTGGGGTGTGCTGGGGAATATGATGTGTGTTGGAGCTCTTTTTTTCTTTCTGTTGTTTTGTGATATATCTCCTCGAAAGCGCGAGCGCGAACTCTTCGCGACCGTGTTTCCCTAGGGTGAGGCCAAGAATCTCGAGTAAGACATATTCGCTACGGGATCATCATTCGAGTCCCTTAGTTGGTATCCCAACCGGGAGGACTCAAGCTGCTCGCATCACAAGACTTGCGACAAAAATGCCAACAACATCCTCAGTTTAGCCCGGCGGCATGGTGACTGGCAGGACCCGGCAGGGATACCGCAAAAGGTACCCTAAAAGACCCTCAGAACCCAACGCCGAAACTGTCGTCATGCTGCGGGCGGTACATCCAGCGGGGGTCACACCTAAAAATTGGGGTCTTGGGGTCTTGGGCGAGACCGGAACCCTCACCTCACCCGGTCAGGGCCCCGGTGGCGCACGCTCAGGACGTCGAGTTGCGCAAAAGAAGGGGAGAAAAAGAAACAAAAGAAGCAAGGGAGGAATCTCAGCATCCTCTGTCATACTGATATATTACGATTGTCCTGTCGTGCTCTGTAGCAGGCATCAACAACAAAACGCGTCGTCGACGTGCCTTTTTCGCCCGTGTTCAACACGCCATGTGTATAACCCACCGCGCGAGCGAGCGTGTAAGTCTGGCGTTGCTCCAGCATGGAATCAGAGCCCCCCCGCGATCAAAGACCACATACACGTGTCGACACGTGAGAGGTACCAAGATACTAGAGACCCGACTCCTGCGTGTCCAGCAGAGTAATTCGGACACTCAGTTTCGTGCTCCCAATTCCGAGACGGACCGGCTCGGAGTCGGGTGATGGGCTTCTAGTTCTCCATGTCGCTTGACGGTACAGCATACCAGAATAGGCAATCAGGTCACTATTTACGGCCACCTCATTGAGGGCTCTCCGGAAAGGCCCGTGCATCCGCGGGGGGTTCGACTCCAAAATATTCTAGAACATGTGCTCATGCGTCCGGGGTGTTCCGGAGTGCATGTATGTATGCTCTCATGAGTTGCATGAAAGACCCAGTTTCGATAATTCTAAGTACTTATCCTTCGCCCCGCTCATCAGCTTCTAGAACTATGAGAAACGTCTCACGTATATGATAAGTCGTTATGAGATAGTAAAGCCACCAAGAAGAGAAACCCAACACTAACACCCAAGAGATAATTTCGAAGGCCTCCCTTAATAAGTTCATATGACCCACAGTATAACATAGTAGCAATGAAATGAAAAGAAGAGAGGGTGGGAGTTCGATTGTCGAGTTCCAAACCACCTACAGCGTATCTAATCGATGCGTACCAATAGGGAGCCAAGTATCGTGGCGCACTTAACCGCCAACCAATTTAGCTTCACCTATAGCACGTGCAGCTATGGGGGCATACCCAACCTTACTATAGTTATCATACCTGAGTAGATCTCACAGCAGCCCAATAGCCTACAGGGGTAGGCAATATCAAATATCAGCATCAAATGACTTCACATAGCGGACCGTACAAACTGTGTCTTATTACCCCATTTACCAACCCAAGATTGTTTCCCCAGCCCCAGTCTAAGTAACCAAGCTGAACAACGCCATTTCACTAGCACGACGTAGACTCAATGCTAAGCCTATCGTACCACTATGCCGTTATAATTACACACGATTGGGAAAGAACGCATCATTTAATAGTAGGTACTGACGCTGTGATAGCTAGATCGTATTTTCCATAAACACTCTTACGTACCCGGACGGCGAAGTCATCAACATTATATAATCTCAATATTCGTTGTCTACTCTAGTAAAATAAGGCCTTCCTATAGCGGAAAATTGTCTGTTACTGCGTAAATGATACGCCTCAATACTAGTTAGATTTTTGGGATCCGTAATTGAGCTTCAAATGTTACCTGGTGCTGTGACAGGGCAGATAGTTTAGTATAAATTGTTTACTATTTTTGGTCTCCTTCCCTGCCCTAGAAGTACTATATAAGAGTGGCTAGACCCGATGTCCACAAGTACGAATACACGAGTTGAGATCTCCCTATCCGCCATTGAATGACCCATGCTTTCAACTCATGAACCCTGAGGGCTAGTATATGTTTGTTGTAGCCAGGCTTCGTGGTGGCTGAGAAAGGACTTACCTGGAACCTACACTAATACTTCAGTTCACTCACCTTAGTTGCAATCCAGTCAGACTTCAAACTCTCATCTTTGGCCCCCCATGATGCTTCTCTACTCTGTTGAGTGTTAGCTTGGTAGCAGATAGCACCTCTCTTGCATAATTGTCGAGTTCTAGAAGGCCCCCCTCATCCGATCATGCACGTCCCGATCTCGTTGTACAATGACTGAGTCTTAGTCGGTACCACGCATCTCAGCCAAGACAAGGGAGTTTCAAAGGCATGTAGTTGCCAATCCCAACTTAGATGGCGAGATATCTACAATTGTTTGCATGGGGACAGGTAAACTCCATGGGTCGGGGTGGCCCATGAACATTTCTCTACGCGTCAGTGTTGGCGACTATCGAAGATACTCGCATCATAGTGTGCCGCTCTCAGCTGGGTTGTGGAAATGCCTCATTTTGAGTTTGAGCCCCTCCGGATGAGAATATAATAGAGATTCCCCCACAGGCAGGTGAAAGATCAATTCCATAAACAGCGCGTAGTACGATCAGTTGGACCACCAAAAACGATGGCGGAAGTCGAGAAGAAACTCAATGATTTTCTGTCTGTACTTCAGGATATTTCAAAGGATTTTCAATTTGACTGTAACTCAACCTATCACCTCCTTTTTGGCCAAGCACAATATCTAGATCAATTCAATGCTATCAAGTACCATCTGTCGACCCTAGAAAATGTAGTCAGCAACACAACTTCCTTTGATGGGGTTCACAGTGCAACCTCTTTGACAAATCTTTTAGTTACGACCGCGGCTCTCGGATTAGCAGAACTGTCGGACCACTCTTTTAACAACTGCGTGGCTCAGGTTGGTTCTCGTCAGTGGTCTTTCTTTCTACTCCAACTAATTGGGAACCAGACTCAAGCCAAGAAAGTCTGCGCAGAGTCTTTGGCTGCGTTGCTGTCTGCACTATATGGCGATAATCTGAACAGGTACGTTGGCTCTCATAAAGGCGACGGAGAGCTCTTCTAAGTGTTTCACTCGGAGAAACTAACCACCATCTTATCTAGTGTTTTGCCGAAGTCTAGTCAGCTGAATGAGCTGGCACAAGATGCGGCCTTCGTTTCTCTTCCAAATCAAAATTCAGAGTCCAGGTATGATCTTTAAACCCACGAGACATAGGCAACATCCCCTCTCATATTCTATCCCCCTTACTCATTCATCAAGGTGGCAATACTCACTCGCCAGAATATTCGACAAACATTCTCTATGTCAATGAATACTTCAAAAAATGCAGGCAAGCCTTACAACATCAGCCATGAAGTCACGTTCAAATCAGATGATCCGACGCATCGCACAAACTTAGTGCACGCCTGTTAAGATCACGCAGAAACCGAGGAGATTGAGGGTTTTGGGAATTATGTTGCCGCCCTTGCGGGATCGGTCTCGCACATCTTAGTTCCGCAAGGCTTTCCAGACCACTCAGTTGAGAAACTTGCACAGGCTGTGTGCCCTAAAGACCATCCTAATGATCATGGAATCAAAACTATTGAAAAATTGAAGAAGAACGAAAACGCAGCTGCTGCCGCGTATGCCAAAACATTAGGCTAGTTGTTTAGCTCTATATAGACGGAAGTCGCTGGGGTGTAATAGTCGCATAGGCTAAATAGAAAACCATGCTTTAGGGCTAGAAAATCCCAAGTCGTTGTTTCCATAATGTACAACTCAATTCAGCAAATACATGACCTTGATCGTAGCAACCAGATATCGGCTAGCTAAATAGCTCATAGAACCGCCTCGATCTATCCTCTCCTCGGGCGACATGGGAGCCACGTGAAAGAGAGGGACAGAAGAATCTGACAAGCAATATGCACGGAAGCTTCATGAGCTTGTTCTCGATTCTTATCCTTTTACTAGGAATGAGTGGCTATACAGTCATTGAGTCTATTACTATGAGGAGAGGAACATGCTCCTTTCTTCGTCGATGAGCAGCCGGGTTCAGTCTTCCACGCCTTTGACAAGGGCCTGGCGTCAGAGACCCTATGCTTATAGTAGGTAAAACACTATTATTATTGCACGAAGGCTCCTAAAACCACCTTCCTGAGCGCTACTTGACTACCTAGTATATATAAGAATAGCCTCTTTGTGTAGGTCAGCCTAGTTTCGGATTATGATAGGTACAATCATACTCCTGTTCATATCGCCTTTTGCGAGAGCTATGCCTATGGTAGCCTTCATTCGTTTGAAATCGTCTCATTGCTATACACAAGCCCCTGAATTACAGTTACAATACTTATACGCAAACAAAGAATCCATTCCATTCTCTTTAGCCCTCAATTGCTGACTATTGTGATAGAAAGAGAGCACAAAGACTTGTTTACATGGTTTAAGGTATTGCCTGTAGACTAAGGATAGTCTTCAAGTGAACATTAACCCTGTTTAGAAACACCACCATAGATCTAATATCAAGATTTGTGTTTATATAACGAGACTTAATTTCTGAGCTGGCAATAGATATTTTGATCCCAAGTACCCACGCAGCTTTTTATCGTAACTAAATTTATTCGCTCAACAGTATCCCCCCCTTTCCACATCTCTCTCCCAACATTCCCATCTTTCTAGCAAGCAACCACAATGGCTCCTACCATTCACATCGTCCGCCATGCTCGCGCCCTCCATCAGGAGTGGTCGGGCGGCCGAGACCCACATGAATCGTACAATATATACCGTGACGTCCATGATCCAGAGCTATCCCATGTTGGCATTTCCGAATGCCAAACGCTCGCCACGGAGATGGCCGTGCTGGGCGAGATAACAATGGTTATCGCTTCACCCATGAAGCGAACCATCCAGACTGCTATCGCCGCTTTCCCATCGTTCACGCAGTCGAAGCAGATTGTCCTACATCCCGACCTTCAAGAGACGGGCTACGGCATGGTTAATACCGGCAGCTCGCCAGAGGAATTGATCCAGAGATTCGGCACCAAGCTCATAGATTACCGATATATGACGCGAGATTGGACGGAGAAGGGACCCGAGAGCAGGTACAATCCCGTCTACGTGAAGGAGCGCGCACGCGCTTTTCGTCTTCTTCTACGTGCTGCTATGCAGTCTTACAAGGACACGAACGCCCACATTGTCCTGGTCACGCACGCCATGTTCGCCCAGTACCTAGCGCCAGCCGAGTGGTCCCTGTTCAAAAACGTCGAATGGCGCTCTTACCGTTTCGACCAGCTCACCGGCACCGACGAGGAGGCGTCTATTCACGAACTTCCTTGCAGTGTCACCAGGAGACTACAGCGCGAGCCCCAGGCCGAGTACCCACGCAAGCCCGAGGCCCCGGTCCCGACCCAATCCGACGCTAATCTTGGTGAGTTGCAGCAGAGACGCGACTACGAGACACCTCAAGGGTGCTCGCCAAGTGACAAGCACGAAGTTTTCTGCCCTGGGGCCGTACCAGGGACTTTGTGGGCGCAATTTGGCAACACTGGCCCGTTCCGCCCACTGCCATCCAGCGGGACGCCGCCACAGGGGCCGCCGCCTATCTGCACTACGCCGAACCAACAGCACGATTCCCCGATGATCCCCTGGTCTGCCAGGAGTCCACGCCCAAGGAACGAAAACCTCTTATTCGGAGGCACCCCCATGTACGAAGGCAGAACTCGGCGAGAGCCAATTCCATCGTGGGCGCAACCAGCACAAGCCAGTGAGACGCAAAAGGAGCCGGCTCCCACCAGCGTTACGCCAAATCAACAGTCCGGACCATTGTTGCCATGGTTTGCTAAAACTCCACCTCTGAGGAACGCCAACCTACTGTTCGGAGGCACTCCACAGTACGAAGGCAGAACTCGGCGAGAGCCAGTTCCCGACTGGGCCAAACCGCAGGGACCACAACCCAAGAAGCCGACGCCTCCTCCTGCTGCCATCAATACCTCGGGACTACCGTGGCAACAGCCCCCAAACCAGACCAACCTGAACTTTGGAAATAGCCCGCCATACACCCCCAGCGGAACGGTACAGAACCCGTCGGGAACCGAACACCCAACTATTGACACCGTTATGTCAGACAGCGACACGTCGGGGCAGCAGGCAGCAAGCCACACCAGCTCGTTCGCGGCTAGCCAGCCGCAATACAGCGGAACAGGAGAAGCAGGGCCAACGCTGAAGGCGGCCAAATTACCCGTTGTGGGGGCCTGGGGTGAAGCCTGGGATTCTTACATGCAACAGAGGGATGCTGGTATTCAGACACCAATAGTCCCCAATGTGCAGGATACCGCCTCGGTTAAGAGCGAAGACTTCCCCAAGTCCGAGTCGAGCGACGAAAGCATAGTGTGTGACGTTCCGGTCGACGGTACAGTATTCGGATCGCCTGCCGACTCGAGCGATAGCTGGTCCACCTGGTATCCTTTTCTTTCATAAATGAAAAGTTCGAGCCGTGGGACTACTGGAATTAATTTAGATATCCACGATAGCATACCTAGCCAATTTGTTTTTCTGTTTTTAATAAAAAGCAATCAGTATACTTAAACCGAGATGCATGAAAAAGGCCTCTAGAATATGATCTGATAATCGTTTTCAGGTAAGTGTAGCATAAAGTGATTTGTGGGGCGTAGTCAGCTGGTATAAAACACCAACAGGCATTGGACAAGCTAATTTCTATGTCATCCCAATTAGGCATTCATATCTGTCCGTGCTCGTTTGGAGACCCTACTTACATGCCTATAGTTATAGCTAGATGCGTTGTCATTGTCATTGGGGTTACCTATGCAAGTCATAGTCCATAGATAATGGTTGGTCCAGATCGCTCGACTTTCAGGTTCTGGGGAAACAGCGTCATTGCGCATGGACCGCAGCGCTAAACACGATGTCCTCCGTCGGGGGCTCTTAGAAGGATTCGCGCTGTCTTCTATTATTTTGAATTGATCCGGATGCTGGCTCGAGGACAACATGGTAAGACGATGACGTAGGTAGATGGTGTGTACAGTATGAGTTATGGAATGAATGTGAGTCCGGTCCTTCTAACTGAAGACAGCTTCAAGTTGCCTTGTATACCATTTGTGAGTTCAAAACTGACTCGACTTCTTTGTGCCGACTGTAAAATGTGTCTCGGATGCTGTAGGTGCGAATAGCATCTCTTTCCTGCTGGCCAATGCAATGAATGAATGCATATGTAACAACAGAAGTTGTCTACCACTTAGTCAGTAGCGTGCGCTTCTGTCGGAAACAAAGCCAATAAGGGCGTGGTGCGGCCAACGGGATGTAACCTGATACTACCTATATGCCAGGACCCTGAGCGGGCTAATTGCTAATTAGTGCACTAGCCGTGGTGCCAGCGGATGTACCCATCCGGTCCGCTGACTTTTGAAACGTTGCCAAGGCTCTGATTAGTGGGTCTTGCACTGCTAACTACAAGTGCCTATTATTTTACTCTCAGGTCGGCCTTCTTCACGTCTCACTCACCCTTTTCAACTTCATCTTACAGCATACTCCGTACTCAGCCTTCAAACACTTTTAAGAGATCACTTGGGCGCGCCATGTTCTACTTAGTCGCGAAGGGGGTTACATCAGAAGATGTCTGCTCATTGCCACGAAGCAGAGTTGCATGAAGAACACACCATTTTTCTGCACCCGTGTGCTTTTTTCCATAAATCCAGGCCTACGCTGCACCGATCCTTGTGATAATAAGCTATAATAATGCCCAGTTCAATTGAAGGGAAATGAGTGGGGCCTTCTTGTCCTATGTATCAATCCGGGCTCTTCCTCTCCTCCCCTCCTCCCACCCTCCTCTCACTTCTGCTACCTCGTGTCGGAGAATATTCTCTACAAGGAGTATCTGCGGACTCAGCACGCCACAAGGGGCGAAGCGGGTGATGCTACCACCATTGTCGAACGCCAGGCACATACCTATATATGCGACTCTTCATATATATATGCTGAGTATTATTCTCTATCCGTCCGATGTGCTGAAGGGTTGCAACCCAGGTTCCTGGAATCCACCCACCCTACCACCTCAGGGCGGGAGCATGCATGATGATCCGGGTGACCCGTCATAACTCTTAATCTCTTTGCATAGGCACGAGGTGCTACCTATCTACTACATAGTACGCACAACGCCGCCTGCGCTGCTCGCTAGAGATCAATAACTTCATGGCCCCAACACACAAACACATACCTGTTACCTTTTATACTACTAACGATGCCGTATCTAACAAGGAACTAGACTGCGAAATAGTGTAGGTAAATGAATTGGTACTATGATACTATGATGTATCATGGCTCATTTGTTTGAAATGATCAGCTGCACCGAGATTCGACTCTACTGGCAAAAAGAGGCGCAGCGAAAATGATTTTGTGAACTCTCAATCAGCTTTGCCGGCACGCGTATGGCGCCATGTCTAGCATGCTGAGCAGACGGTCACAGAGGGCCACTGCAACATCATGAAGTGTTCTGATTCCGATAATTGCCTTGATATTATGCACTTGGGACGGTTACCTTGACTAATCGAATGATGCACTACTCGAGCCAATTAAAGCCGCGTTTCATGATCTCCATTAGAGCGTCGCATGAAATACTATTTAGGGCAGTCTTGCTGATCCCCGGCCTATATGATGCGGCTAACCAGGGCTATCCCGGCTCGACTCTGTACGAGTCTCCGGGTCCTCCCATCCTGTCTTCATCAATGAATGACTAGACCCTTGACTATGGAGCAAACGGGGACGCACGTTGGGCAGAGTCTCACGTCGTGTCGCCTTACAAGACCCGGCGAGGCCCTACTGTCTGTCGAATGAGAGATCCCAAGGTAATCTTGCATCTCGCCTACCTTCGTTTCTATTCGTTTGCGGTGCAACCTGTCGTTCATTTCGTCCATTTCCCTTCTTACGCTCTTTACCGCTCTTTACCGGGTCGGCTTTACCACAAATTTCATGTCTTTAATACCCAGCTAAATAAATAAAAGGAAAAATCAATTGTTCATCCTTGAAAAGATGGAGCAAATCATAATCCCGCCCAGAAATAATGGAAAGTACCCATACAGATACACATACGATGATGAGGGGGGCATACGAAATGTCGAGCGCATGTCAAGGTAACTTAGAGAGATCTGATTGTTGAATGTCTCGTGATCTAACCCTTGGCAGCATTCAAGAAGCAACCGAATATTCAAACTCAAGGTCGGGCCTCGCGTCAAGAAGCACCAAATCGACGTTGTTATGGCCGTTCCATCACCGTAATACCTCAGAAGTCCCTTCGACGACAAGGTCGAGTCGCCTAGGAAGGTTTCGCTCAGGAACATGGAATTCTCGAAGTATTCTTCGCTCGCTTGATGACACGGCCAGCATTGATCAAAGCCTTGTTCCTGACTATGTGATCAATTTCATGAGGGGAGAGACACCCGAAAGTTTAGCGAGGAAAAGAGAAGAGAGGCAATGGGGTGAACGCAATGTGGTTATCACACCTCGCCGAGACACCTTATCCTCCCACCTTGTCGAATTAAGGAATCACTTCACTTCAACTACAGGTCTCTCGCGTGGTGACGGCAGCGAACGGAGTGATTTGCGAAGGCACTTTACCGGATGGCGTGGCGGCATCGTATACAACACATTGTTGACATTCTTAATTCTGGTCGTCGGCATCATTAGCTTAATATTGGTTGTCACGAAGACGAAAGTATTCTCGGGACAATTGGCAATCTACACCGGAGGCTGCGCTACAGCGACTCGAATCAACATCGGCGTACATGTTGTTATCAATGTCTTCACCGTTGTTCTCCTCGCAGGGGCGAATTACGTCTTCCAAATTCTCACGAGCCCGACCAGACGCGAGGTATCCAAAGCACACGAAAAAAAACAATGGCTCGACATTGGGGTATCCTCGCTACGGAACTTAATGCACGTATCGAGATTTCGGGCGGTAATAGGAGCTGCGACCCTACTTATCGCCATTGCCATCCAAGTAATGTAAGCGAGAAAGACCAAATCCCTCCAGAACGAAGTCCCGACTAACGACATTTAGTTATAATGCTGTAATCTTTTTCACCCAAAGCACCGAGGACGAGTGTGCCGTAAGCGTCAACAGCTCAATGCTCGCCATTGTGGCCCTTTTAAATATCGTGCTAGTCATCACCATGGCCGTAATCCTGACAAGATCTTCCTTCGCTCCTCTCGCTACACTCGGCGATGCCATCCGCTCATTCCTTCGCGTACCGGACCATACGACGACCGAAGCTTCTCTAATGACCAAAGTAGACCTGCAACGAGGACGATGGGGATCCGACGCGACGAAGCAATGCGTGCCGAGGAACTACTACTGGCTTGAGGCGCCCTCGCTCAGCCGCTGGGTTCTAACAATCCTGTCGTGGGTCGCAGTCGGGGGACCAACAGCCGCCGCCATCGCACTCATAGCCCAAGCATCTAGTGAAGGCGTGAGCACACCCTTCGGGACCGCCACGCCCGAAACGATATTCTCCTTCCCAGCGCCCGTCGACATCAGCCAGCTTGCACTCGTCGCGGCGCTGCCGCAGCTCCTCCTGGCCATCCTCTATCTATCCACTAACGCACTGCTAACAACATACTTCCTATCCCACGAATTCTCACTCTTCGCCCTCGGCCCGCGTTCCCTGCGCGTGTCATCGAACCCGGCCGGAACACAGACAGCGAGTCTGTACCTCTCCCTCCCACGGCCCATCTCCTGGCTTCTCCTCGCGACCTTCGCCGCCCTCGGCTTCGTGCTCAGCCAGGCCGTCTTCCCCATCGTCTCATTCTCGACCACCACAGGCCAATCCACCCCGCAAGTAGCCTTCAGCTCGCAGGCCCTCCTCGTGCTCCTCGTGCTCCTAGCTCTCGTCCTATTCTCCGTCCTCGCGCTCGGCGTCCGCCGCACACCCGCTCCGGCCCTCGCGGACGGCAGCGCGGCAAAGGGGAACCCGCTCGCGCTGGCCGGCGGCGTCTGCAGTGCCCTCATCAGCGCGCGCTGCCACGCCTCCGGCGACCAGGGCGAGTTCTGGCTCGGCCCCGTCGCGTGGGGCGTCGTGGACGTGCCCGAGGCTGGCGAGGAGCGCCGCGGCCGGTGCGCGTTCACGGGTAACGCGGTTAGGATGCTGGATCCGGAGCGAGAATACGCTTGAGTAAAAATCGACGTCTTCCTACGCCCTCCCTTTCTTGGAAATAAGAAAGAAGGTTGTTTCTAGTAGTCTGGCACGGCGCTTGGGTAAGGTTTGGATTGATTGGAGTGTACTGGGAAAAAAGTGGCTTGGGTTAATTCTGAAATAAGGGGTGTTTATCTATTTTGCTGGGTATTATCTACTGGACATATTTTATACCTATATACTTGCATACCATACCATGTCATATGGAGGGGAGGGGCTGGATCTTTATACCCTGTTTTCCGTCAGCTCTCGATGGCTTTTGCTTAGCTAGCTAGTCAAGTCAGTCAGTCAGTCACTTGTCGATACCGAGTGTCGTGTGTGCCGAGCGTGTTGGTTTGAATATATTGCTTCGTTGATTCGAATTGGGTCGTTTATTGCCTACCTAGGTACTTAGTCTGGCTTACATGTGCGTGTTCGATATTTTCCGCCTGGCCTCGTCCTCGGTACGCACGTATTTAGGGAGATTCTCATCGAAATGAAGAGATACAGATCTCAATATAGAATGTATGTTCAGCATAGTTTAAGAGTCGAACTTGGCTAAATCAGATTCTCAGTGAGGAAGTTATCAAGTGGCGAGATTCACTAACGAACCCCCTTCCAAATCTCGATTTGTTCAGACCTTCATGAGAAGCATTACTCGTACCAATTGATCACAATACTAACAAATGCGTATATGGCAAGAGCACAGAGAATAGCATAGCCGGCAAAAGGGCATCTTCAAAATACTTGCAACAGGCAAGCAGCTAGGTAATGTATAGTACAGTGGGTGCGGTAGCCATTGGTATGCCCGTTCTGGCGTATATATCCTAACAAATCCCGACGGAACGCCGCGCTCAACTCAGTTATATAGTGAACCTATAGTGGTACCGTGTAGCCCTCGGGCCCTCCCCGTCCCGTCCCCCTTCCGTGTCCGTAAATCCGGGGGTGCGGGGGGAAAACAAAGAAGAATGCCGACGCCATACACCGATGCTTCTATACTTGATTGATGCGTGCGACTTGATCATGGTATAGTGATGGTTTGATTTTTTTTTTGGACAAAGACAAAGTAAAGGGGTTTGGTTATCGGAATGCCCAGCTCCGTCTGGACAAATAGTAGTCGTATCCCCCCAGTTTTCCCTAGGATTTTTTTCTTTTGCCTAGAAATGATTCACTCCGATATCGTCTCCGTTAGGAATCATGACGGCGCACTTCCCCACTGGTGCAGGCAAATTGTCTGGCCATGTCTCACCTAATCCGCTACTGCCCCCTCATCTACCACCGCGCTCTCCTGAGCAGGATCGATTTTCACTTCATTCGGCTCGACGTTGATATTTGCTCGTGCCTTTTCCTGGCTCTCCAGGAAAACATCCCAGTACTGCGGGTCCTTATCTCGCAGAAGTTTCCATATGTTGTTTCTATCTTCCTCGAACGCTTTCACTATACCCTTCTCCTCAGCCCGCTTCCTGATATCATCGTAATCTTCCATGAGATCTTCCATCAGGCTGGTGACTAATTTTACGTGGTGCGGGTTATTGCTAATATCCAAGTTACTGTTGAGCATATTGAACTCCTTCTGCGACATGAAGCTGCGACGGAATTTGTGACCGACACGAAGGGCGCGGCCCTCCTCCTCTGAGAAGGCTCTAGAGGTGTGCGAGATGATAGAGCTAGAGCGCGAGCGGATTGGCGGGCGTAGTTCCGTTTCGACATCCTCGGTATCCGACAAAGCGGAGGCATCAACTCCGTGTAGTTCTGGAGAAGCATTGGGCTCTGGAGCCGTTATACTAGGATCCGACGCAGTTTTGGTTTCTTCATCCGACTCTCGCGTGTCCGGAAATTCATCTTCGAAGCGATTAATAATTCCCTCAATCGTCTGATCAAGGAAAACCAAGCGATCTAAAGTACATTTAGCGACACGACTAAGAAGATGGAACACAAAATGAACTCACGGTAATTGCCCAGGTCTTCTTTTGCAGATGCCTTGGCACTCGCTAATGCGGGCTGTAGGCGTGCTCGGATCTTCCGCGCAGTTGATAGTAGATGTTTCGACATATCCCTGGCCTTCCCAGGACGTAACTGTGGCCGCGTTACCGCGGCGCCGTCCTCCAGCTCTCGAGTAAACTCGCCTGATTGTCGCCCTGAATCGGTACCCCGGTTTTTCAAGACGCAAGCGAGGGCCTTTGCGACTCCGGTGCCACCAATGACATAGTCCTCGTCTGGCGCCGCTTCAAGATCATCATCTTCGGCTACAATAGGGTAATCCTCTTCATGGCCTACGATGTGGCGAAGAACGTCGGGATACTTCTCGAGTTTTGGGGCGGATTCATCGGCTAGGGGATCTCGAATATCAGGTACTCCTTGCAGGTTCCGCATAGTGTACGCCACCACACGGTTAGCCAAGGCCTTGAGGAGCTCCCCGGACTCGGAGCTTGGATCATTGATGTCGATTTTAACTAACGTTTTCGATACCCGAACAGCAGCCAATAACGAAGCATACAGTGCACAAGCTTCTTCTTGCACATCCTCCGTTCGAGCATCCGCAAGACGAACCAGATCTGGGTTTTCGAGGAGGTTAATATGGGCGAGGGATTTGACCTCGGGTAGAATCTCAGCTAGAGCAATCACTTGTTCAGAAGATAAGGAAACATCGGCAAGATGCAGCCTTCTTAGGCTATCCAGCTGAGGGAGATATCTGAAAGCAACAAGTCAGTGATAATTTCTTCGCTATCGATCCGTTCACATATCTTACCGCCGCAGCAACGAGATAGCATTAGGCTCCGATTCAAAAAGGGCATGATTGTGTGAGAGGTCGAAGAATTTGAAATTGGTGAGTTTAAGCAACTTAGGGAGAAGCTTGCACAACGACGTAGGATTCAAGTTGCAGTTGGCGAGACTAAGTGCCCATAGTGCCTCGTTACAGTCAATGGCGCTGGCTATTACTTCGAGGTGATCTCTAAGATCATTCCCGCCAAGGTCGAGGCCTTCGCACTGAGCGTGACGGAGATACCTTGCCACGTGCTCTACTCCAACAGCATCGAGATTGTTATGCGACAGCCCAAGCCTCGATACTCCTGATTTGAGCATTCCGTCAATGACACATTCAAGTTGATTTGACGTCAATCCTGTGGCGCCTAGGTTGAGCAGCTCGAGTTCTGGGCCTGCCAAACGATCTGCAAGAGACTTTGATAGTAGTGACGATATATCGAGGGGCGCAGGTATAATATGCGCATGGTGACCGAGATGGGGAAGATGGGTGTGAGGCGATTTGACCGGTTCCATTACCGCCGGAAAACGTAGACTTGAAAGGTCTAGGCATTTGATAGAACGGCACATGTGAATAAATAGGCAAATGTGCCTCCAGCCTTCGATGCCAATTTTGTTGTTCTTGAGAATTAGTTTCTCAACAACACCAGCCTGCGGCGCGAGGTCGCTCGGTTGTACCGCCGATTTGCGGTGCCTCACATTCGGCTTTCGCGCCGCGAGGAGGCCAGCCAAGATAACACGCATTCCCTCATCCGTCAAACCACAGTTTTCAAGGTAGACTTCTCGAAACGGAACTACAGCGAGGAAATCTCCCAATGTGACCAGATCCGGTAACGATAAGTAGTAGCCGGTTAGATCCAGTTTCTCGATAATGCCGTCAGTGCAGCCTTCGGTAGTTTTCGGAAGTTGCCCGGTAATCTTAGTCAGTATGTCGGTTTCTCGTAACTGACAGCATCTTCGGTATATCCTTCCGGGGTTGGTGGTAGGCGCTACCTGACGGCGCATAGATCTAGTCGACGTAGACTTATCCTCGGCTGATGAATCGCTATCAAGATGGATCTCCATCGGAATGGCCCCCTTCTCCAACGCCTCTCTCCGCTTTTGTTCCTTCTTGGCTTTCCGTTCCGCTTCGCTTTTCTTTTTCTTTTCCCGTTTCCGCGAGATTTCCTTCTCCGGTTTTGGCTCTTTCGGTGGCTCAGGGGATGAATCCTTCTTTTGGCTACTGATACTCACGGCACCCTGCCTCTCAAGATCCTTAGGCGATGATTCACTAGTAGCTTTGGCAACACCCGTCTTTTCCTTTTGAGCTTCAATACCATTGGGTTCTTTCGAGGTTGGCCCCTCGCTCCTTTCTACACCCTTTAACCTATCGCTCTTATCCGTACTTGATTTAGAGGGGGTGTCTTCATCGTTATATTTCGGCATCGGAGCGATCTCGACATCGACGCAAAATGCGACTCGGCGCAACTTAGCCTGGTTAAGCTCGTTCAGGCGACACCTCTCTCGGGTTTTGTCGACATTGAGAACCCTGCGCTCCACGAGGCCATGGCTTGCTCTCGCGCCCGGGCTAATGGCTGTATTAGACGACGACAGGCGACGAAGTACACCCAGAAACCCCGGCTGGCCGCCTCTCGGAGGGGCGGGAATATAAGGGGCATCCCCACTCGGCCGTGCTGCGTGAGCAAGGACCGCATTCTTATTCGGCGTAATCTTAGGTAGAGGAGTGACATCGTCAGCATCGGTATTAGAGTCGGGTGGTGGGCTCGCGATCTGGTTCTGGATGCTGGAAGGCGACCCAGAGAACTTGGATGAGAAGGTGGTAAACCAAGAGCTCCGTCTCTGTGGCGTGCCATTCGGGCCCGTTGACGAGTCATTCGACAAGCTCCGTGCTCTGCCCCCTCGTTGAGGAATAGACTTAGGGGCCGTAGACGGCTGTGTAGAACCCGAATTTGGTGGCGTTGCGGCGGCGGCAGCAGGTGAAGGCGAGGGGGAATGGGAGGCGGGTTTTCCATTTGTTTTGGTCGGGGTCGCAGACTCTAGGGATTGGGCCGAAGCGGACCTAGTATGCTCAGACTGGGACGGAGATGCTGGGCGATGCCCGTTTCTACTGTTAAGGATGTCTGTCATGGGACGAGATCCTGTCAGCCAATCCCAGCAACACGTGCGGCGGAAGTTTGTCAATCAATTCATTTATTACAAGTGGGCTGATGAACAAAGAAGCTTGACATACCTTTTCCATGGGTCATCCAACTCACATCCAATACAGGCTCCATGGTGATCTGATGGGATCGGGATGGCCATCCACAAAGTTGTTCGTTGAGTGAAGGATACCGGGGCTGTAGAGAGGGATTGTCTGTTCTGCTAAATGCGCGGTGAGGTATGATATCACCTTGGTCGGTCGACTACAACCCTACTTTACCCTGACACGGCGCTTCTAGGATGATTAAGCCAGATTACGCCGTGAGTGCGCCGCAGCCCGGGAACAACGAAGATTAACAATACCCAGACAGTGTTTCAGGATACCTTATGCTCGTAGGAGCAATCGCGAAGGCCGGGGCCGGGGAACTGGGACTGGGGATGGTAAGAGGATGACGTCCTGTGCCTGTTTGAAAACGCCAAGTTTCGAAAGGGGGTATAGGTATAGGTAATGTAGGTAGGTAGTAGTCAAGAGGCGGACCAACAGCGCACACAATGGAACTCCATATTTACTTAGACACGGTCGGATATTCTTATAAAATGGTGGCTGTGAAGACTCACGATGACGTTCCCAGAAGCGGATTGTGTTCGATAGAGAGGATTGGAATTAAATCGTACCTACTAAGGTCGGTGGTCCTCGCCCTGTCGCCCTGTAACTACAGTACTAGTAGGTACTGTAGATACTTACATGGATGTACAGTGCGGTACGCTACTGACTGCAGTTGTGGGCTGATACAGTTCGGTAGAGTACCCAGCCAGAGCCCAGAACCAGAACCCAGCGCAAGCGGCGCTAACTAATCATTCTTTTGCCATCAGCCAAGTATAACTATATGAGGTGAATTCACCAGACGATCAGTCAGCTCCGGCGGACGACCTACCTGGGAGTCTAAGGTGTATAGTGGAGTACAGGTGGGGAAAATGACGAGCTTTGTGCCACTTGTATCAGCATAGAGGTTAGGTATGTTCCTCCACTGTGGGCAGTGGTGATGGTGTTCTAAGTATACCTAACTACAGTGCAACCTATCCTAGAGGGGTCGCATGGTACCAATACATGGAATGCTACCTGTACGTAAGGTTTGGTGGTGATTCCGGCTGCTAAAGGACTCAAGGCCGTAGTACCTAGGTAGGCCTACCTAATATTAGGTACAAAGACGAATGCAGACATAGCCTTCTCTTAGCTTTGTTTGATGTATCTAACAGCTCGTAATTGATGTCCAGATGTCTTAAACATACCTACGGCAGTTAACGCACATCATAATAAGTAGTACAAAGATAGATGCATAGCCCCTGGCTACCCGGAGCCGCTAGAGGTGTCGAGATTGAATCCAAAACATCTGAGTAAGCTCAGGTAGGTACAGCAGGGTTAAAGACCTTTAAGGTTAAAGACTAAGCGGGATTTTCAGACAAACAAGAGCCAGAATTCCCTCTTCGCCTTCCACTAGGTAAATGTGTGTAGGTGTCTAAGAGTTCAGGTAGCAGTACAATGTCACATGCCGCTTCTGCAACAGCATGGAAGCAGGGTCAGGCTCGCGCAGGTACTTGTAGGTATCTGATTCTCCCCACCAATCATCGCCTTACTCCACTCAGGCTTGGGAGGGGTCTCACTTACATACCAGCATAGGTCATTTTTTGTCTCATTGAGCTTCTAAAAAAGGTTGCTGTTCTATTTCCCTTCCACTCTCTGCTTGACGCTCTCGAGCATCAACGTAGTAAAACTGTCTCACCTAACATAGTAAATATCAACAAGCTTACTTTCTAGCAACGGCCTCGCGCTCTCCTCTCTCGGAGAGCGGAGGTCCTGAAGTGGCGGGGGCCAGGTTAATACTTCTTTACACCGACAGAAAGCGAATTCCCGCAGACCACAACCGCGACTCATTGGGGCAGAACTGGGGCATTACAGAATACTGCATACTCGCCCAAAAGTCGGTCGCCCATAGATCGCACGAGCCCGGATCAAATGATATGCCTAGATTCCTTGCGCGGCCTCAATTGCGTTCCAATTTGCGCCTAGCGGCAAATACCGAGGCCCCCTTATACCCATTCAGTATCGACTGCATGGCGTGGGATTACCCATTCCAGGTATATCACCTGGCCTGCATAATTTGCCCCAGCTAAAGACGACCGAGTCGCCACTTCGACCGACACACTGAACACATTTTTAGCGAAAAAGCGGGAGCGCGACAGCTTAATAATTCTCGTACACCGGTATCAATAGCCTAAGAAGGGTTGCATCCCAATCGTCACCCTAGTTTGACGGCGGACATCTATACCATTTCTAGCCAGTCG
The DNA here is from genome assembly GCA_022578505.1 of Nemania abortiva. Lineage (NCBI taxonomy): Eukaryota > Fungi > Ascomycota > Sordariomycetes > Xylariales > Xylariaceae > Nemania > Nemania abortiva. The sequence goes on from MU392699.1 coordinate 40,913, forward strand.
ATCGCGCCACCTGATGGTTCCCCCCAGCCCTATGATGCTTCCTAAGACGTTGCTTTCGTGAGAAGAGACGATCCAAAATCAGTCACGTGAGAGGGTTCATCCGACCCTCCGACAAGACGCAACTTCAAAGCAGAATCAAAGCTTTTAACACAGCAGTACACTCACTAAGACTAACCCTCATCCACCACATCTAAGCTTCTCGGGGAAATATCGTCTTTTCCTAGTTAATGGATAATGCTCACAAATATGTGCAATTCTTGTATATGATGTCATGTTCCGATGAACCTTCCCGCCGGACGCCCCCGCCAGACCCGGGCACGAATATCAACCTCAGAGGGATAAAGCAATAAAGGAGCTACACCCGAGGGACGCCATCTCGTATATGTATCGTTATTACCGAATAATGCAAATTGGACTGTTTCTTGAAACTGTGAGGCTATTGATATAGAGCGAAGTAGAAGAGCAAAGACCACAAGCAATTTGCAACATTGAGAGTAAATTAACTTCAAACACCTCGCAGCAGGCACTGGTGGATATACCAGCAGAGGACACAGCCAAGCATTAACCAGTGATGGCGATTTAAAGTGGTATTCAACGCTAACTACCGTGTCCTATCCCTCCGGCCCTCACTCATCAGCAGGCAAACGCTGTCAGCTATTCGCCAAATACCGATGCCCATTCCACGACTATCCAGCTGCTAAGGACGCAGCAAATTCTATGATTCTAACCACCTAGGCGTATCATATCTCATCACCAGACTCCCCAGCTTCAAACTGAAGCATCCATTCCCTTTAGCTGTATCCCCCATATGATTCTATTGTAGCGAGCAGTACGAAAATCTTATCTCCGCCTTCCCTGCCCAGATGTTGCTGTGAGTTCGTATTCTCTTTCGGTGTTAAGAGCTCGTCCGATAATATCTTAGTACCGCGGCGGCATCCAGGTGCCATAGCCTGGAGCCCGGTTATAGTATTGTGGTGCTTGCGGTATCGGTATCATCATGGGAGGGTGTGTCATGGTATGAGGTTGTACCATGGCAGGATGCTGTGCCATCATATAGGGCGGCATCATAGCGGGAGCCATCGCGGGGGTCATTGTAGGAGCCATTGCGGGAGTCTGTGCTATTCCAGAAGGCGCCAGCAGCATGGGCGCAAAGTTCGATGGTGCAGCGGCAGGTTGGTAGGCTGGTGCCGGCTGGTAGTTTGGAAACCAGTTGTAGTTTGGTGTTGGATAATAGCTTTGGCAGCCAGGTATCGACTGAAAGCCCGATAATGGAGGTGCGTAGCAGAAAGGGGAGTTTGTGGGGATTGCAAGATCGCGTGGTGGTTCCCATTTAGGTTCCCGGTAGTATTGGGGCCTTTTGTTTTGCCCACACATTGTGATGGGAATAGCTAGGTTGATGGAAGTGTTAAGCAATAACCTGCAGTCGGTAGGCGTGCAGAGGTGAAACTTTTCGATCTCTTTCTATGGGTCTATGCGTACTAGAAAGGAAAGGGCTGGAGGTAATAGACAGTTTCGGGCGAAGTGACAAGATGATGAGAGTGATGTCTAGTATGTTGGGAAGAAATCAATACTGTCCAACCTAGTGTAGAGAGGGAGGCCTAAATGCACTCAGCTGGGTCCTGCCTAGAATGTGATTCATTGAATGAGATGAATAGCAGTAATGAGCTATGATCTTTTTCAGATCATAAGCTACAACTACATTCACTATGTTTGCCTTCAGTGTTGTGAACCGTTACACGGTGGAACACAACTCTCATTAATAGTTTAAAACACGTGTTTTACTGCTAGACCACGTCTTAATACTAAAAGAGAATGAGAATTGCCAACTACGGCATCTAGCATCCAATCAATGCCTAGAATCAGTAAAAGCAGTATTATTGTGATTCCTCTAACCATTCCTTAAGATACGTCTATATAGAAGTGCGGACTAGAAAAATCTACTATCTGGAACATTAGACGTATTTGTGTGCCTTGGCCTACTCCTATGTTTTTGAGGCTATATTCATCTGCCTGGTCTGTGACTGTTCCTTGCTCAATTATTACCGCTGTTCTTAAGATGAAAGACGTACTCTTTTAAGTTAGAACAAGCACCGAATGTTAAGAGTGCCTATTTATTTGCCTTTGAATTAGATCTAATAGATGAAATTACTGGAAGGTCTCCGCGAGTTCTTTCCCTTTATTCATTGTCTTATCACGTGTCTAGGCAAGAAACATAGTGAAAGTTTACGCGTCAAACTCACGTTCACTTCCTGCTAGGCTCCTGCACCGTATTACAGCCACCGAGTGCCATCGAAACGATTGGGTTAACCTGGAGGCGTCCTGTAGCTATTCACTCTGCTGCTGCCCAGGCATTCACTTGCCTCGTTATCAAGCAACATAGGAGAACAAGAGTATTTATTCGAACACAAGATCCGAGATATTCTCCTACACCCCTTTTCCCTAGCAACCCCCTAAACGCCTCTCTACACCTATAACATCTCGTTCATGCTGCGTAACAATCACCTACAAGCAACCCTATCCTCTATCATCTTTGCTGCTACCTCTCATCAATAAGCTTAGTAGGTACGTCGTTCTTCTTTACATCATTCCAGGATGAAATAATACTGAAGTATATTACGCCGATTTGTTGCTAACTTGGAAGGGCATCTAAGCTAGGAATACATCGCTAAAGGCCCCGGCTGTAGATACTACCATGGCACACCCAATAAGGCTACCGGAATGCCTTTCAAATACCCTCTCAGAGGCTGATCGGTGAGTACAAATCTACCTACCCCCCGGTTCTCCTACGCCGTTGGTGTCAACTCTTAGGGCACACTGCCCTCCTAGATTCCAAAAATTAGCTAGGCATACCTACCATATTTATCCCATAGCGTAGCGTGGTCTTGCCATCTAACCTCTCATCCACTCTAGGTATCTCTCCACAAACCTCGAGTACATCGCCCGCATGATGGCAGAGGATCGCGCTGATATCAAGAAAATGGACAAAACCATCGCGCGGATCGAGAAGAAGCTCGACCAGCTGGAGGCTGATCGCGAGCTACGACAGATCGCAGCACAGCAGGAGCAGAAAGATGAGCAACCGTCGCAGCGGGGACCTGACAACCCTCCGGGGGGCTGGGACACTCCGCGCACGCCTCTGAAGAGAGATATCTCCCCGACGACCTCGACGCCCAAGAAGAGTCAGACAAAGTCCATTGATCCGGATGAGCTACGCCACAGCGTGAGCAAGCTATCATTCGACGAGAAGCCGCCGCTCGACGACAAGAAGCAGCCTTTCTCTCGACCTCCAAGGCAGATTGGGCCCCTTGACCCGGACGACTTTCCGGACGAGGTCTCGGAACCCTCGCCGGTCCCCGTGAAGTCCCGCAGCTCTACCAAGCCTTTGTCCAGCATTCCCGTCTTTCACAGTTACCCGAATCAGCATCAGACGACCGCGCAACCCCAGTATCCGAGCGCGACCTCCCAGTTCAGCCCTTGGCCCAATCCCGGTTGGGGAGTAAGTTCGAGCCTTATGTAAGTCGTCTATCCATATTCCCGTAATTCTAGAACATCTCGCGGCATTCCCCAAATCCCACCTCCATCGCCCATGTATCTCTAACCTCGTCCCAGCTTTCCCCCACCACCCCCGCCGGCAGGGCACCTCGCCCCAGGAGCACAATGGCCGAAGCAGGGAACGGACGCGTGGGGCCCGACATCCTCGACCTCGAAGCCAGATGCAGGCATGTGGAGATCGGTATTCTCGCCGCCAAAGTCAGATGGACGCTGGAGAGAGGCACCCTCATCGCCGAAGTCAGATGCTAGCTGCGGAAATGGCTGGGGATCGCCACAGCATGCAAACTGGGGACCAGGCTCCCCGATGCAGCTGACCACAGAGGACCCCAAGCCTCAGCCATCGGAGGACGCAAGTAAAGAGGTTAGCAAGGATGATAAGGAGGGTAGCAATGAGGCTTCACACTAGTATTGACGGATTGAGATTTTCTCTCTGGAGGCATGTGAGCCGGGACGATGAACTTTTTTTTTTTTTGGCCGGATTAGGAACTCGCGATGACGGCGAGCGTTGGACTGGTCGTAACCTTCCTTCGTAGGATCATCGTTTAGGAGTGGAACAGGAACCGGGAATCGGTATGTCTATGTACCTACGGCAGCAGGTCGTCACCCTAGTCTGCAGGAATAAAACGATAAAACGAAGAATTGAGTTCGAGCTATGTCCTAAGGACCTTGAAGACTAACGCCTGGGATGAACTCACTGGCACATATTGTCGTTCTTCATTAGCTTACTTACGATAATAGGCGGAGCCCGTCCTAAGGAAAGCTACTGAGTCTACATTTACTTAGCGGCACCAAGACCCGGCTTTAAGAAGCTTAGGGATTTCTACACTTTCAAAGATAACTGCCGGACCTCTTCAGTTTGATGCGTTCACGTGAAAAATGAATCAATATATTGACAGAGGCTTAACATCATCAATTCGTTAAGCGACCTGCCTCATCCAGAATGCCATTCCTATGAACTCCTTATGCCGAAAGACAACCGTTATGTGTAACGAAGACATCCCTTTTTATTATTTCATACCCTGCCTATGATCTATGCGTCACGCAGCTCGGCGATCTTGGCCTTGACTCTCTCCTCCTTCTCAGCCTTGGTGGACTTGGGGGTCTGGTACTTCTTGCTCTCCGCCTTCCACTGCTCCTTGGTCTTCTTGGCTCCCTCACCCTCAGCCTTCTTGAAGGGGTCCTCGCGGATAGCGGCATGGGCCTCAGTGTAAAGATCCTCAAGACCGTCAGCCTCAATATCGTCCTCGATGTACTGGCCGAACTGGCTCTTGTATCGCTCCTCATCATCGTCGGCTAGGGTCTCCATGTACTCAGCGACGTGGCCACCGAAGATGTATTTCTTGAGGGTCTCGGCATCGAGTTCCTCAGTCTCCATGTCGAAACCGGGGAAGCGGTTCTCAGAGTGAGGGATGAAGATACCACCGTCGGAAGCACCCTTCATAGCACCGAAGACACGGGCACCAGTAGAAGTGCGGGCAAGACCAACATCGAGGAAAGCCTTGAAGGGGCGGCGCTCCTCGCCATCCTCCTCAGCGGCCTCAGTGAGGGTGTACTCTCCATCAGCCTCCTCGACACCAGTAAAGGTCTCGTCGAGGCCGAGCTTCTTCAGAACACGGCGGGCAATCAGCAGACCAGTAGCGTAGGCGGCAGCCCAGTTGGTAAGACCGTGGGTAATGCCATAGGCCTTGAGCTCGTGAGAGTAGGCAGAGGCAAAGACCTTGTCACCAGAGATCTCGGAGGTGACGATCTGCATGATGATGTCGCGGTTGGTGAAGCGGACGACCAGGCGGTACTTGGGAGCATTGTACTTGTTCTTGGCCTGGGTGATCAGGCGCTTACGGGCGTAGTAATCGGTCTTTCCTTCCCTTCTGCGCTTGTACTTGGTCTGGAAGCGGCTATTGTTGGCGAGGCACTTGGTCAGTTGATGGACTCATAGGCACGCATGGACGATCGAAGAGAATTGTACTCACCTGTAGTACGCGCTGTTCTTGACGAGCTTGTGGAAGGCCTGTCACAATATTCCCGAGTCAGCAATTTGCGCTTCAGATGATCCTCCTGATCCGAAGCATCTTGCATGGACTCTTTCGATCTCATATCATATGCAATTGGATTGACCGTTTCTGGCATCGCAATTGACGTGGGTGTCGGTATCAACTCACCATCTTGACTGATTTGGCTGATTGGCGACGGTATCAGCTCGTTGAACAGGTCAGGTTGGTTGATGATGGTGATAAAGTTTTGGTGGGCGGTTCCAGCACTTGAGGAAAAGATAGTGGGCTGGAATTGTTGTGGGCGAAAATTCGCTTGGGACCCTGGATTGATGATTGGTTGGGAGGGGTAGCTTGGTGGGCGACGAACCAAGCACCCGCACAGCATACTCAGGTCAGACTCAGGTGGGCGACGAACGATAAGAGATAAGGAACTTGAAGGGATAATTACCGATTGCACAGACCTTCTGCACAGACCACCTTCGTCCCACCCTCTGCGTTCCCTTGTCCCTGTTTCCCGAGTCTACAGATAAACTGATATTGGGTCACCCCTGTTGAGCTGAGAGTCCCGTGCACTTGGACATAGAAACGATCGCAGAGTACTTGCGCCCGATAACAGCGATAACAGCGCTACGGTCGCGTATTTTACACTTTCGCGTACTATCGCGTACTAACAGGTTCAAAACTTAAATTGCTTAACAACAACGGTATGTATGCTAGTGCAACCAAGCTTAATCAATGGCGCTTTCAATTACGAATCAAATTATTTAAATTATATTATAATTTTCTATGTTGCGCAACTGTTATTGCGTATATAGTTAGTTTGTGGGCCAATGGTGTGGCTGTAGTACGTAGCTCTGTGGCTTTAGTATGCAGCAGTGTGGCGTCCAAGTACCCCAAGTACCCTACAGCTAGTTCTATGTAGAAGTGCACGGGACTCTCAGGTCAACAGGGGTGGGCCAATATCAGTTTGTCTGATCACTCCTGTTTCCCCTGCATCTCACCTTGGACCTTGCCTTTCCTAATGGGAATGGATCTACACCTAACTGTCAGCCGAGGCTCCTCTCGGTTGATAGCATCTACAAGTAAATTCATGGGTATCGACCACTCGTTTCATTCACTACTTCTTCCTAGATCTACGTAATTGGTGATTATGCAATTGTTCGACCTTGCTGCAATATTCGTGATTTTTCACTTCTAGCTATGAAACTAGCGAAGTTATCTACTACCACTCGTACACAGACCCCGCCTACTGTCCTATCATTCCCTATCATGGCAACTCAAAAGCCCGCAAAGGTGTTGTTGTTCGACATCGGGGGTGTCTGTGTAAGTCCAGCGCGCACAGTCCGCCATTGCGCGGGCCGTGCCATGTGTTGTTATCCACCAACACCAACGTCGCCGAGACAAGTGCTCCCGATCTCCACACTCTGTAGGATCCTGGAGCAAGGGCGTATGAAGGCTTACATGCTCATTAGGTCGTCTCGCCTTTCCTGTCAATCTTAGAATACGAGCTAAGTCTCGGGATCCCGCCCGGTTGGATTAATTATTCCATTTCTAAAACGGCACCTAATGGATTCTGGCATCGGCTTGAACGGGGGGAGATCCTCATGGATGACGCCTTTTTCGCTGGGTTCAATGAGGACTTACACAATGCAGAGAGGTGGGCTGCTTTTTACAAGGTGCAGGCAGCTAAGGATTCGAACATGCCGCGGGAGATTCCTCCTGTGCCTAATATGGATGGACGCTGGCTCTTCCATGATATGATGACGGTTTCGACGGTCCCTGATCCGTGGATGTATCCGGCCCTGAAGCAGCTGAAGGCGAGTGGCCGCTTCATCCTCGCTGCTATGAGCAACACGGTTATCTTTCCCAATGGCCACCCGCTACATAGGAAAGATTTCTACTCGGATCCGATTCGAAGCCAATTTGATGTCTTTGTAGTGAGTAATTCTCATGGTCGCATTCTTTCCAAGGCGCTTTTCTAGCCAGAGTCATGTCCGGGAGCCTGCTCACTGTTTCGAAAGCGGTGATAGTTAACTCCAAGTGTTTTTAGTCCTCGGCTCATGTGGGTCTGCGGAAGCCGGACCCCCTCATGTATCAGTATACGCTACGGGAGATCAACAAATTCGCGCGAGCCAACGCTTCCTCCGAGAGGGGCCGATCCCTGGGATGGGCCGCTGGCGTCGAGCCCGAAGAGATCATATTTCTAGACGACATTGGAGAGAACCTCAAAGGTGGTCGCGAAATTGGATTTCGTACGATCAAAGTATCACTCGGTAAAGCTTTCGAGGCCGTGGACGAGCTTGAAGCCATCACTGGCCTCCAACTAGCTGGAGATCACCCTAAGATACCTGTCAAGCTAGAGACAGACAAGCCGATGGCGAAACTTTAATGAGACGAGTCACACAGCGAATTCCACGAGTTTAAAGGATCAAAAAGGTGCTACCCACCAGATTTTTTTTTACGTTTTACTTAATTCCATTATGCAGATAGAACTACCGTCCCATAGACGCTACCCGGGAACTTCACGAACAGGTTAGCAATATCGCAAAATGACGCCGTTATTGTAGTGTTATGAGTGACGGTGTGTACTCTCAACAGGAGACCACACCCATATAGCGGTGCAGCCGTCGTCTATATATGCTCTCGACATCAGGCTTAGCCGGTGGATCATCACAGGGGGATACGAGGTTAGTCATGATTTCTAATCATTAGAGCTCACTAGCTCTATGAGACTAAGCTATGAGACAGCCATGCGCCTCCCTCATCACAGCATCAACTCAAGTAATAGCTCCGCTGTTGCAACCTACTGATAGCTTTATCATACGACTATCTTCGAGCTAGTAAGTACTAGTGCCCGGTGTGAACCTCATTTACCCTGGGCAGCTACCAGTATCTAGGTAGATGATGGCTTCTGCCTAGTCTCATGCCCTACTGAAGTATTATAAACTTTCAGTCTGATACGTATTCTACATGGGCTTTTATGAAGGTTCATCTGATATACCCATCCTCATTCATGTTTACAAGGGATCGTGAAGGCCTAGTGACATATTTTGAAGCCCATGACTTTATGCTTTATGCTTTATGCGTTACTATATTCGGACCTCGATCTCGTATTACCAGGAAACTCTTCCGAATCACCGCCATGAACTGGAACTGCCATATATATCCAATCAAACTTACGGCCCCTTATCACATGCGGCTCTAGGCCGGAAGGCGAGATAATAATCTCCGAACATCGGTTCGGACTCATCCTTGAACCCCGAGCATGAGATGCATGGATCTGTTTTTAGCATACCAACGGCAGGCTCGGGAGGCAAGCTCAACATTGGCATGTGAGGTGCTGAGAGGCCTGGCCACTAGTTCGCGAGCTGGTGGTGAGGCTTCTGGTACTATACATCCTTGATATGGTAGGCGATTGCGATCTTCTCGCTTATACACCTGTAGAAGGCAATGCATCGACCGTTTCTTCGGTCGAACAGAGTCAGACCCAGAACGGCCCCGGACCCGTCGCACCCGGTTGTTGACCATGCTCTAAGAGGTGGGTATAAAACTGGTCTGATAGCTGCGGCAACATCCGAGGCTAAGGCACTCGCTATTGCCATGTCCCATGGCGGAAATGCATGAACCCATTCCCCCCTCTTCCACACGAGTGGTACCAAGTAAGCCAGACGTATGGTAATACGGTGGAACCTTTCCCTGCTTCTAGAATAATCTCCTGCCCAATCGCCTAATTGCTGGTCCTGGCGACTGCATGTAGATGATGTAGCTACATCCACCAGAATATCACGGTCGATCGTTTGCTAATCATGACGAGATTGACCACTGTCGATATTCTCGTCGTATGGGTGACCGCCATTTCCTTGGCCTGCGCGGGCTCTTCGGACTCTGATTAGTCTGGATGTGCCGGGAAACGCGGGGGGTAGGATGCCACGGCAAGGCGTATGCCTTTGTAGAATCGACTGGTCTTCTTGGCGGCAATTACCGAGACGTTAGTCGTCACGGCTTGGCGTCCGATCGATATGTTTAGATGTGTCTCCCCCACCTTTTCAATAACGGCCTGGCACGAGGACGAGGCATACCAGGAGGCTGGCAACCAATACTCTCCGCTCGCCTCAGGAATATTGAACATACAAAGCGGAGCCTAGTCGGGTGGTCAGACGGCATGCCTGGCCTGGCAAGGTTCTTAGGATGCCACTAGCGACTTTCGCAACGCCTCGAGGCCGTTGTGCCGATGTTTCGTTTGCGGAACGGCCCCAAGCTCGGCGATATTATCATCGCGTGGTAACGCTGAGCCGCGAACATCACCTGCAGTTTGACGGCACAAGGCTTTGGCGAGAACTTTGTAAGCGAGCGGGCATGGCTGTTGCCGAGAGTGACCGCTCGACAAATGCTCAGATTAAGGATCTCAGCTCATCTCAACAACACGAATTAGGTGTAACGTTGGCTGCATGAGGAGCAAAAGTGCCACATCCTAACAGTATGAATGAGGGCACGACTAAGGAAGGCACTGAAAGGAGTCCCAAGTTGCGCAGCCTTGGCCTATAGGATGCGACCTTTATTCACTAATGCCGACCCGACTCCCCTAAGACTTTGAGGGTCAAAGGCCTTCCGCCAAGCGCTCCCGCTGCCATCACGCGGCTGAGCTGGATTGTAGGATTTCATTAGGGTTCACATCCTACATTCAGCTGTACCCCTGAGAGAAAACTAAGAGAGGCCACACTGTGAAAAAATCGGCACCCCTCTTCGTATCAACGACGCGCACCTTTTCGGCCGTCGAATAAGCGCAATGACCCGATTCGCATCTTTTAGGAGCTGGTATTGATGCATCGTTAGGCATGCACCTAAGATGATGTGATGATACCCTAGCGAGGCGCTTGCCGAGCCGTTGGCTATGGTAGCGCTCTTGTTCGAGATAGGAGAATATGCTTGTAGTGTATTCCAGTCAGATTTCGTGATTGCCGAAAGTGGACAAGCCACCTACGTACGACAAGCGGCTGCCCAAGAAATTTAAGTATAGGTATTCTGGTAGGATTCACCGCCGCCGTGTGCATGCAGCAATTAGCAAATACCAAGTTGTCACCAGTCCCTAGATAGTCCTCTCATACCCGCAAGCTGAGAGTCAATGCTCCAAGCTAACTGCTATCTAGAGCTAGCGCGTACAAACGGTGAATCGATCTGGCGCTCAGGTTCCGGCGGGGCCGCTGCTCGATAGACCAGGATGGATGACGAGGCCTTCGGGGTAGAGGCATTCCACAGTGGGACCTCAACTATACAAGTAAGAAACTATCAGCTATCAGCTACGCACCCGCAGAAGCGGGATACGAAATCGACATGGTTCGCGAGTTAGCCGCTACTACCCTGCCCTACCCTACGCAGTGTATACCTATCCTGTTATCCTAGTTTTGATCCGAAGTTGCGAAATCACTCCATCCCTGGTGCAACGAAGCAGGTAACAAGGTTGGTGGTCATAACGAAGCCCTATTGTTGGTGCCGGGTTTCTCGCAAGGGCATCAAAATAATTTCCGATTAGCTCCAGTCCTTAATTAAGCCCTCTCGGATTTAAGGGGTTACTATATCAGGATTATACCTCCATGGCTTCAACGGTGGGTATAGCAGGGTCTACTATACCTATTTTATTAGACCGCGCCTAGTGCCCGGCGTCGTCCCACGTGCTAACGAGATTGACTTCGCGTTGACATTTGAAAAGACTGACTCACTTTCTATGTGACAGGTCGCGCGGTGGGCAAAGATGACCAGTCGGTGATTCATCTCTGGATACCTACATACATACTGTAGCAATATCAAGCCGATGTCTGTTCTCGCTACTGGGTCCCATTCGATCCGACCCTACAGCGGTGCTAAGGGAATCCACCAGCGTCACATCGGCCCTTCAAGCCAAAGACCAGGTCTAAGTTATGTCGCATTGAGGAGTGATTATTGCCCGCATAGTTTTTTATCTACCTATGTACGTATCTATGTCCCACGACATGGAGCTCTAGATAGGTCCAAGGGTATCTTCACGGCCTCTAACGTGCATATGTAGTAAGGCGTTCTCTCCACGTGCGGCACTGGCCCTCGTTTGTTTTCCTCTATTTGGGAAGAGGTGGGGTCCTCCCGAGGATTGCTTGCGTGTCCTCTGGAATTACACTACGGGTCTCTAGCAATGCGACGAAAATCATAGCGAGAATATTGCAGTGACCTATAACGCTATCGGCATGGGCTACGTGTACAACGGCCTCGCTTATCTCTTTTGACCCGTTTACTGTATGACCCTCATACTTGGATACACACTAGCCAACAGTACCGGCTCTATTCTGTATTAGTGTGAACACCGAGCGTCCGCACCGCAAGCCGCGCGGCTGGAAAACCAAGGAATATGGGGAAATTCTTTGTTTCTCATGAGAAGAAGCTGAACCGCTGACTGTTCGTTTCCATGAATAGTCCACGTGAGGGACGGAGAAATTACCTCCATGAGGTCGACAGCGAGAGAGGCGTTCTGTGCGTCGCACAGACTTACCTCGCCAGGGTATAGCTGCCGTTGAACGGCTCGGAAAAGCGATGCGCTTCACGGTGATTGTGAGGGGAGGAACCATGTCTAGGCCAGGCATGCAGTTGCTAACAGAACCCACTATCCTATAATCAACAGCCTGTGAGTACCATACGGATCAACTCGCCGACGTGTGCAACCCTGGCTTGATCCTTTTGCAAACCACTTTTATGAGCTGAAGTATTGTTGAGTAGCTGTGGCTTGACGGGAGTTACACCCAGCATCTAGTTCAGCGCCACCTGGGTAGCGGGATTGTTCAAGACATATCCTCCCAGCGCCATCCAATAGGAAATGAGGAGTTGCCAATTACTTATACATTACAAAGGCAAACCACAGCCCGCTACTGGCAACACTATTTCTAGGCCAGACTGACTGAGGCTTGCCTATGAGTATAACATCTAGTCGCGAGCGTTGACTAAGGTGTAAACAATACTTAGAATAGACGCTATAGGTATATGACGCTATGCCCTTGTCCTCACTCCCTCTACGGGTCCTCTATTTTTTCTTGTCCAAGATTTTTGCCCGGCCGCACAGAGGATGATGTTCAGGGGAAAGTTATTTTTATGACTAGGCTCCGCGGGTCCAGTCGGCAACCTTTCTATTAGACTGCATGCAGGTACGCACATGGGTTCGGCGGGGACTGGTAGTATGTCTCTCATCCCCTGCTCAGTATCTTCGCTGGGCTGATAATTTGTTAGGATTAGGCAATGTTGGTTTCCCAACAATGCATACACGCGAACGATGGCGGTCTGATCAGTCAGGACACACCTTCCAGGTCGGCTCGATGTTGCAGATTTGTAAGCCTCCCTCTCACGAGGTCTGTGATGTCAATGCTTAGCATAAGTGCCTCTTCTGTCTGTTAAGCTGTGCTGCATGATTATTCAGAACTAATAAGTCCACCTAGAAGGGCTTGGCCAAGAAGCCTGGAGGATGTTCTTCAAGTTGGCAACGTGCCATCACGGTTCCATGACAAGAACTAGCGATTTAGCACAGAGCATCTGACTTCATAGGCCCGCTAGATCCGAAGGCTTTCCTGGAGATGTGGAGACCGATATGGACCTGTCGTTCTTAGAAGATGCTGACGACGACGAACTGCAGCACGATGCCCACACACGGTGGCTCTTATCAAAAAGGCAAGTTCGAAGACCGGGGGTTGCTCAGCACGCGGCATCTTGACCACTTCTGCGTTAGGCTCACGCCTAACCCTTGATAATATTGAATTAATAGACTAAGAGACTCTGCACGCGACTTCCTCCACACACCCTCACGAGTATCGACATTCGACTTTTGACGATGTTTCCTGCTTATACGAGGAGCGCATGCCGGGTTTCCTTGCTGCTATGAACGGAGTCCACGGAAGGTTGCAATGTGTATAGGCACTGTCGGCTAGCACGCGCCTCGGACAGGAGACCGAGAGCGCCACTCGACAGTCATGGCCAGCCTAGTATATAAAGATGATCGTCGTCCTTCATCATGAAAGAGAGAAGAGGAAGAACAACAGCGCCCCAATAGCTGGTTCGGATAGTCTCTCTCTTCATCACTATCTCTTCTTCTTGGTATCTGACTTTGACACTCCTTCAACATGCGCTCCGTCGCTCTTCTGTCTGGCTTGACAGCCGTATTTTCCCCAGCGCTCGTTGCTGCTGCACCCCATGGAGGGCCTTCTGATCTCGTTTCCAGACAAACTGACGATTGTCAGTTTGATTCTGCCACCGACCCTACCTGCTGGGGCAACTACTCGCTCTCCACCAACTGGTATGAGGAGGCCCCCGACACGGGTGTCATCCGAGAGTATTGGTTTACTCTTGTGAATTCGACCCTTTCTCCCGATGGCGTTCCGCGCTTGTCTCTCACTGTCAACGGTTCGATACCCGGTCCAACGATCGAGGCTGACTGGGGTGACACCGTCGGTAAGCTCCCGACCACCCTGGCAATGTTCCCGAAACACGCCACTGACTAGCATGCAGTGGTTCATGTAACCAACGGTCTCGAAAACAACGGCACTAGCTTCCACTGGCACGGTATCCGTCAAAAGGGGTCCGTCGACCAGGACGGCGTGGCCTCGATCACCCAATGCCCCGTGGCCCCGGGAGAGAAGACGACTTACACATGGAAAGCCACACAGGTACCCGGCCCCTGGCTTTTTTTGTTGAAGAACCCCCATTGCTAACAGCTGGCCAGTACGGAACCACTTGGTATCACAGTCATTACTCCCTGCAGGCTTGGTGAGTAGGCGAACACGCCCACTATTCGGAATCTCGAGCTGATGATCTCAAAGGAACGGTGTTTTCGGTGCTATTGTTATCCGGGGGCCCGCCTCTGCTCCCTATGATGAAGATCTCGGTCCAATCGTGCTCTCCGACTGGCTTCACGAGACTACCGATGCGCTATATGATACAGCTTCGACAGCCGGCCCGCCAACAGCCAACAACGGTCTTATCAACGGTCTCAATGTGTACGACGATGGCGGTTCCCGCTTCCAGACCAGCTTCGAGAGCGGCAAGTCATATCGTCTGCGTCTGGTAAACACGGCCATCGATACCATGTTCAAGTTTGGCATTGACAACCACACGCTGACGGTCATCTCAAACGACTTGGTGCCTATTACTCCTTACGAGACGGAAATGGTCTCTATCGGCATTGGTCAGCGATACGATGTCATCGTTGCGGCCGACCAGACGCCAGGGAACTACTGGATGCGCGCTATTCCTCAGCTCACTTGCAGCGCTAACGAAATGACGCTCAACATCAAGGGTATTGTGACTTACGACGACCTGACCGTCGAAGATCCTACGACAAACTCCTGGAACTATACTGATGACTGCAATGATGAAGCGCTTACCAACCTTGTCCCTTCTCTGGCCCTAGATGTAGGTGATGCCTCGACTCAGGAGGTTTTGGATGTTGGCCTGTCTATCGTCAACAGCTTCTTCAAGTGGACCATCAACTCCAACACGTTCCTCTCGGACTGGGGCGAGCCTAGTAAGTGACACCATACGCATGCACAATCGTTCTCAAGGATCTAACCCTCTTTTCTCTTCTAGCTCTCCAAAAAGTCCTGACTCCCGACGCTGTCTTCGACGCAGATGAGAACATCATTAACTTGAATGAGACGAACGCATGGACTTACCTCATTATTGAGTCGCAGCTAGGCTTGGTGAGTGCACCAAAATCCCCCTCCAGCCTACAACACTAGACAGTACGAGGAAGCTAATTATCCCCAGACCCATCCCTTCCACTTGCACGGCCACGATTTCTTCGTCTTGGGTCAGGTACCGATGGCCACATTCGAGGATGTATCGGACCTCAACCTTGTCAACCCCCCGCGTCGTGATGTCGCCATGCTGCCCGCATCAGGTTACCTCGCCATCGCCTTCCAGAACGACAATCCAGGTGTCTGGCTTGCCCACTGCCACGTAAGTCCTTCCTCCTTTGCGCTTTTCCTACGCCATCCACACGGCTAACCTTGTTGCGATATTCAGATCGGCTGGCACACATCGCAAGGCTTTGCGCTACAGCTCGTGGAGCGCGCTTCTGAAATCGAGGCCATCACCGACGTGTCCGCCCTTAACGACACCTGCACGGCCTGGAACGACTTCCAAGACACCACCGGCCTAGTCCAGGAGGATTCGGGTGTCTAAGCGCCATTCGCTTTTCCTAAAAAATAGGGTCGTCGTCATCGAGTCTTTCTGAATGGGTTAAAAAACACGCCGCTCGCTTTTTCAGCATGGGAAAATTCCGCTTGGCCATCCGTTGGCGTCGCCAGGGTCCTCAGTTGCTCCACCACTCCCACTCTTTTCAACTCAGGAAAAGCTCTCCCGAGTCTTCGCTCTTTTGAAACTCGACCGCTCGTTCCGCCTACAGCGCGCACACATGACAACACTTGTCGATGCCATCCTTCGCTAAGTAGTCGTGCAACTGCCCTGAGCCCAGCCAGCAGGAGTCCTTCGAAGACAGTCTCCATTCCTTCCACACGTATCACTCGTTCAAATTTTCTTTAACCACGTCATACCATCCACAAGAGAGATGTCGTCTTGCATACAAGCAGGCGTCCATTGTGATATCCATTCGTTGACAAACTAGGGTCGGCGCGTTGGGATTCGGGAGCATTAGTCAGTTTGGTTATTAGTCCGATAATTATGAGTGCGCAGGAATCAAAGGGTTAGGTAGGACTAGGCATTATGTGATGGGAACATGGGAGGAAATATGGTATTATAACAAACTCAAAGTACGATTAATGTCCTAGTCTATGTAAGCCAAGCGAAATTAATGTTGTTTTGCAACCGAACCGATCTATTAGTTCTTATTTCCCTGATGGTTCCATCCGTACATTATTAAGCCTTACACAGCCTCGAATGATTGTCCTATCTAAGTAATTATCGATTGGAATGATTTGAATTAATTTTGCTGGCTGAGCAACTGCGCGCGATGAATAGTCTTTCGATAAGGGGCTGGTACAGCCAATCAAAGGGTGTTAAATCGACAAGGTAGACGATTAGCCTATTTCAGCGAACCTAACCCTATTTGGACGCCTCGACTGATGTTGTAATCTCCTCAAGTATGCTTCACGTGGGTTTCCTGCCATCAGTTGCTCTTTAGTCACGGAACTTGCCATTAACAGGATGACTTATGAGATGAGATGGCTTGTGCCACGTGCTATCCATAATCAGGTGTTCTTCCCGGTACCTACTTACTAAGTAAGTATCTCACTCCTATATGCTGTATTAGTCCACCGACGTACTTGCACTTCACGCTATCCTTCTCATTTTGAGCCAACATGACTTCATAATTACTTAACTCCTATAATCCATACAAGAGTGCGAAACAACCGTCTCCCTTCTCCAATATTGGCAATAGACTAGGCAGGCTCCTCCGGGTGCTGTTTTCCCGCGGACGGACCGAATGGTCTTATTTGATACATTCGGCCCTCGCTCAGCGGAGAAACGAACTAATAACGAATTCCCCGCATCTCGGTAAGTAGCTGTCTTGGCGTAGCTTATCCTTGTAGCGCTGTCCCATGTTGGGGTTGATGGATAGGTAGCGTTGTGTGGGGATAGTTAGTGTTGGGGTTGGACGCTACGACCAGCTAGTGGGCATTTATGTGTTGTTTTATGCAGAAACAAACGGTTCTTCAAACGGTTCTAGCAGTTTTATCCGTTATCTGGGACGAGCTAGTTACGGACACAGGTTTCGTAGCTAGTATGGTTAATGAGAGGTTGCCAGCTATCATGGGAATTTTCAAGCTAATGATTGATTGATTGATTGATCAATTGCTAGACACTTCGACCGTCCGACTCTAAAAAAGGAATAACCTGTCCATCTAAAATACTATCTACAATCATTCCTCCCCGCCCTACGGCGTCGCATCCCGGAGTGCACATCATCCTCATGCTGCAACACGACCGTCGATAATATATAATCCACCTGACAGGAGTCTTGCGTTTACTAAATACTTTAATAAAACGTTGTTCAAACAACGGACTAGTACGACATGTTGGTAGGGTACTAAGAGAAAAGGTACTAGGTATTCCGACCTCCAGAGAAGATCTTTCTCCCATCACATTTTTACATCACCTCCAAATCCTTTGAAAAGCTTCTGGGTCTTGAGAGCTATGCTAGTTATTTATTCGCTAAATCTACAAAGGCATTAGTAATCGATTATGGCTTGCATTTAGCTTGAAGACCCAGAAGCTTTTGTATGCAGTTGGATCGTACGTGCATAGACAACCGAGTGCGCCATGCCAAGACACAAGAGAGACCAAGGATTAGCTCACAGCTGGAGTCATTAATCGAAGGTTAAGCGAGCACAGAAATTAGTGTTATAGTCTCATATAGAAAGTTAGTAGTCTTCATATGAGTGAGCCTCTGGACTCGTTTCTTATCACCAGTCTCACCGCAGGGGGAACGGGCCCTGTCCTCTACTTGTTCTCGTTCTCGTCGAAAGTTGTCCGGTTCGAAGAACACCCAAGTCAGGATTCCCTCTGCCATCTAGCAACCATGAGGTTTTCCCCGGCGCGGTCGTGGCAGCCTAGAGATGCATTCTCTTTCCTCTTTCATCTCGCTTGCCTGTCTCTAGCCACGGCGACCTCTACTTGCTCGCCTTGGACATGGACCAATGACGCTCTGCGAACTGCTGCACCGCCGGAACCGACCGTCACGTTCGTCCCAGCTGGCCCTCACGTTGCCAATATAGGAGGCGTCAAGACGGCGGGCGATATCAACTGTCGTTTTCCAGGTAGCACGTACGCGGAGGTCAACTACTATACCTGTGCCTGGCTAGCCTACAAATACGGCATTACGATCGAGAAGTTTTTCATGCTTAATCCAGGACTTGATCCGGACTGCGGAAACATCAAGCCGTACACCACGTATTGCGTGGCCGGGTGTAAGTCTTCTTCTCCAGCGAGTCTCAACTCAAAGATAGAGAGAGAGCGCTTTGCTGACAGAACCGGTCGCAGTCATCGAGCCCCTGAGAGCCTATGACGGGAAATGCGGCCCGCCAAACAAGAATGCCACATGCCTCGGGACAGATGGCCAGTGCTGCAATTCCAAGACTTGGACCTGCGGAGACTCGAAGTGTGTATTTGGCTCATAAACCAACCCACCCAGCTCTTCATATGTGTACTGATAGCCAACCCTTTACCAGAGAAGACTGTGCCCGTGGCACCTGCTACGAGGGCCGCTGCCCGGGCGACAAGGTGTACAGCACCGACGGCACCTGTGGCCATCAGCACGGCCGGCGCCGCTGTGCCGGTGAATGGGGCGACTGTTGCAACATGGACGGCAAATGCGGTACGGGGCCTGCCTTTTGCGGCTGGGGGAAGTGCCAGACCGGAAACTGCACGATACCAAGCAGCGCCTTTGCGAGGCCAACGCGGACGGCGCTTTTCTCTGGGAACACGACCGATGGCACGTGCGGAGGGCAGAATAATTATGTGTGCAATGAAGTCTTCGGGCTCTGTTGCAATAAGAGCGGGAAGTGCGGTGGAGAACTATCGGACTGTGGAACGGGATGGTGAGTCTAACTTCTCTCTCTCTTTGACCTTGCGGTAGACCAGTTGTGTTCGGGTTTCTCGGGATCCCAGAGCTAACCTGACGGTCATCTAGTCAATCTCGGTATGGGAAGTGCAGTTCTGCGTCGCCCACCACCACGACTGCTCTCACGACGAAGACCTCTCTAGGCAATGGCATTACAACACCCATGCCGCACCAGGCCGGCGTGGGAGACGAGTATTAAACGTAGATGCAGATGTGGCGGTAAATAGTATTAGCTACAGCACAACCAGTAAAGAATATGGCTGTCGTGTTATTAGCTGCAGCCTTTAGTGTACTTAATCAAGCATTCGTTCATATTTGAACTCGTCATTCTCCCTAGAAACACGTCTCCCGCCGTAGCCTTAAGTCCTTGAGTCAAAGCAGCTCGAAAATATGTTCAATCAACGTTCGGGTATAGTAGATTTCAACTGTTTATAAAAATTCGCTATTCGACCCAGTTGACGAGCCGGACTGGCACGGTGAGGAGGGGCTTTTGACACCGACTTGTGGCCGCTTGCTGGGCTATCGTACTGAGTCGGGTGGAATCAGACCGCAGCTATACCGCCCTTAGATCCCGGCGTTATTATCTGCAGCCTGCAAGGCACAACAACATGCAGCAAGAAGTGGGCTCGTGATATCGGGCAATGCACCATCCCATACCTAATAAGGAACTAACAGGCGCAAGCAGGCGGTGTGAATCGTCAACCATGTCGCTTACTCAATAGTCAAGCTCTATGATATGCACCACGAACCAACAGTCTAAACGATGGGAGTAGTAGCTAGTGAATGCCCCAGCCGTGAAAAGCTTGTGAACTTCTAGAAATCGCCACCAGCACCTAGCTTTAGGGGTCAGATATGGCGTTAGTATAGTAGTAATTGGTCAGGCTTGGCGACGGGGACTTTTGCCTTTGAGTGTGAGGCAGCGAGCGGCTCTCTCGGGACGAATACGGAGTAATGTTCACGAAACCACCATGATCGTACGACGGGATCCTTTCCCCCCTAAATCTTTTCCCGCGCAACGCAGCAATACAGATCCCTGATCCAGTGTGATATTGTTTTCTCTCTTGGCACTACATCACCGTCGCTAGCCTACGCGTCAAGAAGGGAGTCCAGTTCGACTGTTCTGAGTAGACGCTG
This sequence comes from Nemania abortiva, assembly GCA_022578505.1. NCBI lineage: Eukaryota > Fungi > Ascomycota > Sordariomycetes > Xylariales > Xylariaceae > Nemania > Nemania abortiva. The sequence goes on from MU392699.1 coordinate 61,175, forward strand.
TCGCTCTTCGGAGGCAGTACCGCGCTCCTAACCATCAAGCACATCACACCCCTCGAACCAACTCGTCCTTAAAATCCCACGACCTGACGAAGACTGCCGAGAGCGGCGAGGAAGCGACCCGGGCGGAAACCGATGCTTCGTTTGCCTGGAGCCCGCAGCACTCAAAGAGTGTCGTCGGTTCGATAGGTGGGATGATCGATAAGAGGGGCCCGGCTTGCCTCACGCCGGAGTACAATACCAGCAAAGTGAAGCCCGAGGCCACCACTATCAAGACCGTTTAAGATCTAGCATCATTGTAGGGAGTTTTGAGGACCCGTCAACATGGAAAGAGGCTCCGAGATTGTGCATTTGGTTCACGAGTAAGAAGGAGAAGCAAGGGTGCAATGATTGATTGCGATTAGTCCCCTCGCCGAACAGTCTGAATCGCTGCGCTGCTGTTCAATCTTCATCTGCCAGATCCGATAGACGTGTCCGTCCGCCTATTACTACCCCTCCACCGAGCCGAATCCTCGTCCTCAAGTGAGATCATCGGATCATCTAGACAATCGCGATTGACCATGAGCTTAGTTGAGATCTTGGGCTTTGTAAGCAGGCATTGCGAAATAGGATGTCAAGTCGGATTCGATTCGTCAGTTCCTTGCGCGTATGGTTTCAATGAACCGTGAGATATAGTATGGTGATCGAGTTAGGTATGCTGTTCTGTGGTGAATACTAAAATCCGTTTTGTAATAAAACGGCCCCCTCCTATTTTAGCGGAATTACGGTAATACGTGTACAGGGATTATGCAATTACGTTCATTTTTGGGGTTATGAAAAGGCGGGTCTTGCTCAGGACAAGCTCAGGGATTCCCGTTCCGATTCAAGACGGTAAAAGCTATCTCATAGGTGATCTTGGTTCTTACTAGATGCAGAATACAGTATAGCCAACGCTGATCCTTGTGTATCCGGGACACAACCTCATGCAGACCGGCTAGCAACCCCGGGTTTTTTTGTTACTAGCTATGTAAGGATAGATAGAGCTGGGGTAACAGTAGACGATAAAGCATATGCCGCGTCCCCTCATGCTTTGCTGATACTGCGGAGAGGTTTCCCTCCTGTCATTCTTCGTCCTATTGTGATTTTGCACCTGGCGCATTGTCATAGAGCCGAGATTCAATTCAACTCGGAATGGGACCAACAGCGCCGTCCAAGGCCACAGATGAAAACATGGCCACCGTCTCCAGCCACATTTCAGATGCCGAGCGCACATCCTTCTCGCACGATGACTCCAAATCCACCAAGTCCGCCAAAGTCGACACCAGCGGCAATGTCGCCGACATTCAGCAGGCCGTGGCGAGAGGGCTGCAACCCCCCGAGATCATCGCGCGGTTATCGCCTGAGGAGCGCATTGCACTCGAAAAGCGCCTGGTGAGGAGGATCGATTTGCGTCTACTGCCTATGATTATTATTATGTGTGAGTGTCCGACGTTTCTTATTTTGTATTTCTTGGCAATCCCGAATCGGCTTATAGTGTGTGCGCGGGGAGTTGTCTTACTTTTATTCAGCGACCTGGATAAATATCGCTAATTGAATTCTTGCCACTTAGATATCTTGAACTATATCGATCGGTCAGTAGATACAAATGCTCCCGGAATCGAGGGAAAGCGCATTCTAATTTAGTCTAGAAATAACATCGCCGCCGCAAAATTGTCTGGCCTGCCTGAGGATCTCAATCTGCAAGGAAACCAGTTCCAGGTAAGCTTATAGGCTGTCCCGCGCGGGGCTCACAACCTAAAATTAATACGTTGGCGTAGACGTCTGTTAGTATTCTTTTTGTCGGGTAAGGCTGCCAATACCGAATAAAGGACTCATCTATCAATGACAATCATTCTAATCCCGGGATTCCAGTTACTTGTTAGTACAAGTCCCTTCCAACCTGTTTTTGAACAAGATTGGTTTGCCCGGATTATACCTGCCGATTTGTGTAAGTTGGAATCCGTAGTACTCATGATTTTAAGCTAGACCCGGAGATGCTGACTTGACTTCGTATTTAGATGGCAATCTGGGGTATCATTTCGGCAGCTACCTCGACAGTCACGGTGAGCCATCTGCACTGGCCGTCGAGGGAATAATAACGAGAACTAATCCGGTATCAGAACTTCGGCGGGTTGCTCGCGGTGCGATTCTTCTTGGGTTTTGTCGAAGCAGTCTACTTTGTTAGTATTACCACACTTCAAAGTCACTCTTACCAATATTAACCTGGCAACAGCCTGGATGCCTCTACTATCTTAGTTGCTGGTACACAAGAAAGGAACTTGGATTACGTACCGCCCTGCTATACTCGGGTGCGCTTATCTCGGGCGCCTTCTCGGGTCTGATTGCGGCAGGCATTAATGCGGATTTGGACGGCGTCAGGGGCTATAGTGCCTGGCAATGGCTCTTCATCATTGAAGGTGTCATCACAGTTGGTGTCGCTATAATCGCAATTCCAATTCTGCCGAACTTCCCCCGGACCACAAAGTGGCTTAGCGAAGAAGAGAAGGCTCTTGCCATCTGGAGGCTAGAAGAGGACGTGGGCGAGGATGATTGGGTCAGTGAGGAGCAGTCAATGTGGCATGGAGCCAAGCTGGCGTTTACTGATGTAAAAACCTACGTTTTGGTAAGATACCCCAAGGCATTGATCTGTGAGAGGGGCTTTGACTAATGAGGATTTGGTTGCTAGCTGTTCTTGCTCATCGGTATCGTATCAGCCGGAGGTGTCACCAACTTCTTACCAGCTGTGGTCAAGACTCTAGGATACAACTCCGTCAACACTCTTCTATTGACCAGTCCCCCTTATGTCCTATGCGTTATCACCTCGTCTTTGAACGCCTGGCATGCCGATAGAACCGGAGAGAGGTTCTGGCATATTACGCTCTCGCTATGCGTTGCCCTTGTAGGCTTTATCATTGCGGCTACCACCACATCAATTGGCCCGCGGTACTTTGCTATTCTTATCATGGTAAGGGAACGGAGTCCGATAATCCAACATTGAAGAAAAAGTGTTGCTAATGGCATAACGGATAGGTCCCTGGGATATACGGCGCCTTTGTGGTTTCACTAGCCTGGATCAGCAACACGATGCCTCGACCTCCAGCTAAGCGCGCCGCTGCTCTATCCTTCATCAATGCTGTTTCGAATGCTACAAGTATCTACGTGAGCTATCTGTCAGTCTGCCTCTAATTCCCTCACATAAAAGTTCGAGTAAAGGGTATTTACTAACAGCAAACAGGTACCAAGACTGGATGGCACCGCAATATGTCATTGCATTTAGTGTCAACAGTGGGACAGTTGCGCTCGCGATTGTGTCAGCTCTGACATTACGGATTATTCTCGGTAGACTCAACAAGAAGCTCGATCAGGGTATTTATGTCGAGGGGGCTATCAACGCATTGCCGGGACATGCAGCCGAGCATGGTTTCAGATTCAAGCTGTAAATGGGAGCGGGAGTTAGAATCTGCTTGAAATTAAGCAACGATAGGACACGGCTGCAGAAGTGGTGGTCCTAGTAACTTACCAACACGATAAGAATAATAAAAACTGTTCAGAATAGATGTATGAGATCAAGTACATAGCTTCGGGCGCTTGTGCTTATTGCCCATCCCAACAGCACTAAATCTCCATCTCCATCCTAACATCTACCTACGTCCCTTTGCATAAATTCCAACTAGCTCTTCCGATCTCAAATTCTTAGCAGCGCGGTCCCCATTTTTCATAACCCTCCCCTCCCTGGAAAGATGGGTGATATCTTCCCTCATTTTCAAACACTCTCCACAACATCACAGTGACAGAGGTACGTGCACCGGTCTCCTTCCCTGGCTACCGCCTTCCAATCTAGCTTTCTTTCATATCACAACACACACACATACTCTCTCTCTCCCTCCTACCCAATCCCAACCATCAATCTCTACAAGTCGCGGGCTCCAACATCTACACCTACTTTGCCTCGGGTTATCGTTACATTAATCTCTACTTTTACGCACTCCTCTCGGTTTCTAACTTTTCTTCACTTCTCTTTTAATGTCAACGCCTCGGTTCTTATCTAGACTCTCCCATAGGCACCAGCAACCTTTTCACGCAGTAAGCTCGACGCATTTCCCCTTCACTTCAATATACCCCAGTCCATCCGGCATTCTACGTATATTATACTCGCCTTTATTCTCTACAGTAGAGACTGCATCATCCATTTTCCTTGTGCGTTCTAGGTGCCTGATTGTTCAGCATGCTAAGATTCTTTGACATCCTAACGAATACCAAACCGCGTGACCGTCCTCGAGGATTGAGCTACCTACTCTATGCTCCGTTACCTTCTCCTAATCTTTTCTTTTTATCAATCTTACTTACCATACTACTTATCATACTCTCTCCTGTAGCTAGAATCCCTTCATGATCTTAGCCTCCTTCCCCTTCCACTACTGCGCCTTCCTTCTATTTTATCAAATCCGAGCACGACTCCTCCTCCTGACCCAAACATCAAGGCAATTTTCTCCAGATGTTCAGCCCATAAGGGAATATTGGTGTTCACTCTAAGTGAGCAAGACCATCCCCCATCCCGTCGCCATCTCCTTATTGAAAAATCCACTGCAACCAATATTCTCAACAGCCTCCTTCACTCCTTTACAATGAGGAAACCATTCCTCCTCTAACTATTGTTCCCTCGCCTTTCTGCTCTTATTCCGTCGTTAAGTGATTTCTCCTCGCCTGCTTATTCAACACGTACTGTGGCTGGAAGCACTGTTTATTACTTCCTAGCTGCTCACAGCTCATCTTTTCCATAGACAGTTATTCCTCGGGTCTAGTCTGAACCATGGCCGAACCGCCGGATCGCCGGGCTGCGGCCGCGAAGTGTTCCGCATCCTGGTCTCGGAAGGTCGATACGGAACTGTTTGAGTACACCAACAGAGGCCGCGCAAGATTTGCCTACCACCAACTAAAGTCAAAGGAAAAGGAACATTTCAAGTGGGACCCTTACGAGAGATTCACTAGGAAAGAAGGTAGGAGCACAAGACCTATAGGACCAATCCCAACTAGGTACCTACGGAGACTAACTTCCTGGGACACCTAGACTTGACCAAGTTCTATTCTGGCCACGATTACCGCTGCCATAGTCTCCGCGACCGGGAGTGCTATGCCAAGTTTGCTATCGAGCAAATCCTCAAAGGCCACCCTAATGACAGTTTTGAGGCTACGGGTGAGATTATGAAGCATGAGTCTGTCGCTGATCAATCAGACGAGCCAGAGGCAATAGACAACATTGTTCGGGCAATCCGAGCTGATGGGCAGCAAGATGTGGACGCTGAAGTACGACACAATTAGTGAACTGAACAGACACACGCACCTCCCTGACGCTAATGCTGTTACTAGATCCCTCAAGATACTGTCCCTCGCGCTTCGAAAGCCGACGATGATGAGTCTACGCAGAAAATTGGTTCAGCAGCTCAGTCCTTGATCGCGGCCAGCCCCAACAGCCTTGGCCCTCCTATCGAACCCTGCGCCGCCTATTTGAATATGACAAGATGTGGCCACTATGGCCGCAGCAATTCGTCTGTGTGGAAATCGCCCCTCTTCCCAAAATTGGACGGCCAAGATGGGCGTCGAGGTTTACTGGATCATCAGGTCACCGCGATAGTCTGGCTGCTTTCTAGGATGTTTGGAGATCTCCCCACACTCAAGGTCGAAAACCCTATTACTGGAGGATATCGCTCCAATATCACAACCTCATCCGATAAGGAGAATCGTGCCCGGCTTAAGGGCCCTAAATACTTCGGTGGCATCCTCGCGGACTCCATGGGCCTTGGGAAAACCCTTATTATAATTACTCTCATGGACCTATTGATGAGTCAGAGACTCAATGTCATGCGAGGGGAAGATGGAACTTCCAAGCATTGCCCTATACTTCTCTTAACCCCCAACGCTACGGTGGCAAATCAATGGGTACAAGAGTTGAGTCAAGTGATTGACAAATCCATGCTACGCCACATTGTAGTTTCGGGCAATGGTCTGGAAGCAAAAACCGACACAACCAGAATTATCCACCTAGGCAGCGAGAGCTTCAAGCACTGGCCGGCTGATATTAGCTACATGTGGGATAAAAATAACCCACAGGCATCCCGCTCTGTGCTTATCATGACTATGGAGAGCTGGGCACGGAGAACCTGTACCTGCGACGAGGAGGGGGAGTAGAGCTCGTCCTTCACGGAGGGGGGACGTGGATTCTCACTAGTCGTTGTGGATGAGGCTTATAAAGTGAAGAATCCCAGCACCAAGAACTGGCGATCGGTCTATCTCCTCGAACGCCAGTTCACGCTTCTCATCACGGCCACACCATGCATGAATACACTCACGGACCTCTTCGGACTTGCAAGGTTACTTTGGACCGCGCCCGAGAGATACCTGAGGCAGAATGTTGAAAAATGGGAGGAAATCGAACAGAATTTTCAAGCTTTGGAGCACCTTGACCTCCTTGATGGCTATTCTCCGTCTCATGATTTTCAACTAGTTGCAGGAAGGCCAGCTTTGCTTGCACAATTGCTTTGCAAACATAGAAATTCGAGAACGCATGACATTAATCTAACATGCAAGTACCTTAGACACTTTGAAACGCTCGCCATGCTGAAGCGAGCGCCAAGCTCCTACCTCTATGCCGATTGGGAGAAGACCAACCCTATCTCTCTTGAGGGTCTATTCCCAAAAGTCGAGAACTACACGGTCGACATTAGTCTTGATGAGGCTTACGACAAAGAATATCAGGCAGTGCACATAGACCTTCTAATCAAGTATCTTGAAGGCCTCAAGGACTGGGGATGCTACATTAGTGAACGGAATAAAAAGTGCAAAAAGGAAGAGGAGAACACCAAAGAACCTATCATGGACTCCATAAGGCTCCTTCAGATGGCCTCCTCTTCGTTAGATGTGTACGATCTAGACGCAATTATTACGGCAAACGGGCATTCTACACGAGCAGAAAAGATCGCCGAGATGCGCGAGAAAGAGGTGAACCTTCTCCGCCTTGCGCAATTCTTAGTGTCGCCGAACGAGACAACGCCGGAGACTCACCTCGGTTGGATGGAGCTCGTCACCCGGAATTCTCCTATTCTCCGGTATATCTTATATTACATCAATGAGAATATCTTGACGAGGCGGGGGAACGGTCCGATCAAGAAGCTGCTGATTGTTGAACACAGTCTGATGCTCGCTTTCTACTATGAGCTCGTCCTGCAATTCTTGGGCTTCGAATGCCGCTGCATGCACGCGCAGTTATCTTTCGAAGAGCGCCAGAAACTTGTCGACAGCTTCAACAGTAGCGATAATAAATCGTGCCAAATCATGATTCAGCTGTATACTGTTGGTTTTGCCGGTACTAACCTGCACAAGAGCTGTTCGCGGGTCCTGGTTGCTTCTCAATCACACAGTCTTCAAGTACAGTGGCAGGCTATCCATCGAGTAATTCGGGTGAGTTTATTCGAGCATTACCATTTCTCTACATTCCACGAGGAATGTGCTAACCAGCAACAGGTCGGCCAAGATTCAGATGTTACAGTTCACAGAGTGAAGCTAAAGAACTCATACCACTCGTTCCGAGAGAGCCGCCAAATTGAGAAGATCCTCCCTGAACTTGGCGCACGAGCACAAGGGAATACGAAAAAGCTATTGGTCCGACTCTTGAACCTCTTCCAATATGAGGTTGAGGAAGCATGGAATTCTGCTGAGGGTGTGAAGCTCCGAGAAGAGAAGAACTTGCTGGAGGATGATGATGTCGATGAGCCTGTCGCCCCGGCTGTGAAGAAAGCTAAGCCCAATAATTGCTTGAAATTCAAGATTAACACTAAAGACAAGATTAAACTCGAAAATAAGATCAAGGTCGAGAACAAGACCGAAGTTAAAGATAGGAAAATCAAATCAGAGGACGACCAAGACAACGGCAAGATTTGCAATCTCTTTGTCTCAAACGCTGCCGGCGCCGGCACCACAAGCAGCTCCACCACATCCATAAAACGAAAGCAATCTACGATCGTGCCCAAGACCGGCGACGGCGATGGCGGGTGGTATAACCACGGGGGGCTGACAGACCACGATGCCTTCCTCGAGCTCCGGACGCGGGACGATTACTATCAAGAATTCATCGACCTGCCGCGGGACGCGAAGAGCCGGTTCAGTCACCTGAAGAACAGCCTGCGACGGCTCCTCTCTTATGGCAATGACAACGGTGCGCTGTCGAAACTCCCCTGGAAAGAAACCGATCTCGAGAACCCAGCCGTGCTCGAACGCGCTCTCGAGCTCATGCTGCGCGTCCGCTTGGGTGCTCCCAATATTGCTATGCTGCCGTTCCCCATGATCGACCTCTCGAAGGCGCCCGCGGCCCATCGCACCCAACTGCAGCTCCTACTAGCTTACGCGCGACACACAGACCAGGACCTCGAGAAAGCAGGCGGCTCCGGCTCTGGAGGGAACGCAGCGAAGGACCTGCGCGAGACGCTGCGGGGAGCGGATATTAAAAAGCCGCTGGCGCAGATTGACCGAGATCTCGAGACGCAGGCGCGGTTTGGCGATGGGGATACCGCTAGTAGCGCCGCCAGCGAGGCGAAGAAGAAGGCGCCGGCGAGGGCAAAAGTGAAAGTGAAAGTGAAAGTGGAAGCGGAAGAGGAAGCGCCCGGACAGGTCATTGATTTGACTGACGATGCTGAGGGTGATATCCGCCGGAAGTCGGAGAAAGCCAAGGGCAAGGAGATCATTGTCATCGATGAGGACGACGATGGGGATAATGAGGTGGTAGTGGTTGATGCCAATGATGGCAAGGACAGCACTATTGAGGGTAAGAAGATTAAGAAGGAGGAGCAGTAGCAAGGCTGGTGGTGAAGTCAGCCATGAGTCCGTTTGTCCTTCTGAGTCTGGTATGACATTCGCGATTCCGATACCACGATGCCGTTAGGGGAGGACGGCGTTTGGCCGTTTTTGCCCGGGGATTATGAGTTGGTGCATGGTGCTTTATTTGAGGGATAGAATAGCTGGATCGCAATCATGATTGAGAAATATCGCAATAGGGGCTAAGTATACGGGCTTGATCCTAGGCTCGAGCTAGAGAGGTTTCGACTGCTTACTTTCGATGCAAAATATTAGAGTATACTAGAGAGATAAAATCAACTAGGGACGTTACCGATATGCTAAAAATGAGGATGATATATCTCCACCGGCCCTCATTTTGTGATTGTATAGCCAGCTTTCCAAGTTGGCCGTGCGTGTCTTCAAGGGCCAGAGTTACCGAACGTATCCAGTGGCTTGCTTGAGTGACAACACACAAACTCGCGAGCGTCAACCGATCTTCTCAAGTAGTTCTCGCAGTGTATTCGAGTACCCCTCACGGTAGATGTAGCTAAAATTATATGCGAAGTAAGAACCTAGGTGTCTGCCAACGGCGATCTGTGTCGATAGGAAACAAGGGATAGAAGCATGTAGGGCACATATAATACTAAGAAGGCTGACGTTTTTCAGAAAAAAAAAAACTCCCCGGCCTTCTCCCAAAAGGATGACTTAGGGTCAACAGATGCGATGGCGCTCTGGGTAAACATGGGGCCGCAAACAAAAGCGTTACGAGTGATTTACTTCTTTTTTCGACGTCAGTTCAATTTGTAGTGTTATCGTATTTTTTTTCTTTCTTCTTTCTTCTTTTAGGTAACTTCAGTTCCTCCCCATGTCACATAGGTACCTCTATTACATCTACCACGTCCATAATCCCACTAGCTTCTAACAGCTCAACAGGCTAGGTAATCCGGGTCACCAGAATATTCACACACAACAGACAAAGGGCCAGAAACACCAAGCTGGAACTACCAAGTTTCATCATGGAAATGTTTGTCTACGGCATCTAATTATAACGTATCTACTTTTATCATAGCCATTCATTGCTCATGATGCGCTCGCTTCCTCATCCCTATCCCCGTCCTACTCCCCATGCCTAAATCACATTCTTCAACTCCTGCCCCGCTATTAACCTCCTCAGATTATACGCAATCAGCGGCTCTGCGTCCTGTGGCCTGCCACCAGCCGCATGCGGACTAACGATGCAATTCGGGGCTGTGTAGAGTCTCGATTCTGAGGGCAGGGGCTCCTTAACGAAAACATCAAGCGCAGCGCCGCCAATCTCCCCCTTTTCAAGCGCATCGGCGAGCGCGTCCTCGTCGACAGACGTCCCGCGGCCGACGTTGACGACCCAGGCGTGCTTGGGCAGGAGAGCGAGGCGCTCGGCATTCAGCGCGTTCTTGGTGCTCTCGGAGCCAGGCAGGATCATGACCAGCGCGTCGGTCTTCGGCAGGAGGTTCGGCAGCCTGTCCTCGGCGTAGACCTCGACGCCGTCGCGGACGCCGGCCGAGCGCGCGACGCCGCGGACGGTGGCGCCCCAGGCGGCCAGGTGCGGCGCGAGCGTCTTGGCGATGTTGCCGTAGCCCCAGATGAGCACGTTGGCGTCGCGCAGCGTCGTGAAGCGGTCCTTGGGCCGGTCGGGCTGCGGGCCGCCGAGGTGGGAAGCCCACTTGCGCTGCACCTGGCAGTCGCGCATCTCGTCGAAGCGCCGGGCCGCGTTGAGGAGCAGGCCGAGGGTGTGCTCTGCCACCGTGCGGTCGTGCAGCCCCGAGCCCGTGGTGACGATCACCGAGGGCGCGAACCCGGCTGACAGCACATCGTTAGGCCCCGCGGCCAGCGACTGGATCCAGCGCAGATTCTTCATGCGCGATGCCGCGTCCTTGAGGTTGGCGGCGCTGTTGGCCCATGTCACGAGCACCTCGGCGTCGATCAGGTCTTCCGGAATGGTGGCTTTGACGTCATAGGGGTGCAGGGATACGCTGAAGCCCTCGAGACTCGCAATGTCGAGCTTCAGTGAGGTTGGGTAGAGGAGCTTCATGATGATGATGACGACTGGCTGACGACTTGACGGGATTGCTTGTGTCGACAGGTCAGGTGAGTGAATGGTGATTGTTGATTGAGTTACCTCTTCGATTTCTCCAATGGGAAGTCTAGTTGGGGTAGGTATATGGTTTCTTGAATTCAATTCCGGTTGAGATCGCAAAACTTGGGGGTCTAACGCGGGGTAGTACGTGGGGGTCCCGCGCTGTTTTCTGCGCTGCAGACTCGCAATATTGCCCCGAACTGTGTGGGGTTGGGACAATGTTAGGCCCTATATCGGCGTTCAGGACCTGGAGCTACTGGCTATTGGCAGGACTATTGGGAACTATGTTAGACAGGAATGGCCAGTTTCGCCGCTGTGAGTCTAAATGGTTTCTGCTTAGTAGGTAAGGTTAGTGTTGTCGAGCACGTGTATAGTCCACTAACACAGACCCCCACGATGATATAGGATGTAAATAGAACTGGCGAGAAGAAGGGATGTGGAAGAAAGGAATGAGGCACGAGAGGATACAGTAAGGATGACAACTTACCCTGTTGCTCTAACGATCAGCTACGTAGTGAACAATCCAGGCTGAACGTGACGATAGGCAGATGACACCTCTAACTAGTGCCGTGTAATACCAAGTAATGTTGTAGTTATATAAGACGTCTCCTTACTCTGGGTAAAGATAGGCCTTCCGTTGGCATGAAATCAAACCATAATATTGTGAGATATAGCGTGACCCCAGCCCTTTGCTTGGTATAATGATGGTATTCCTAACGGAGATTCCCAGAACACATCACCCGAGAGTGGGAAATAACCCGTTAGGCCCTTAGTACCTGCAGAAGACATGCGTTTCTCGTCGGCCGATGCTGCCTCATTCCTCCCCATGGGCTGCGAGTGTGGTTTGGCCGTCGTCGAAGCGTTTGATGACTCTTCCGGAGGCGGAGAAATAGCATGAGGCACAGGTCCGGGTACGCTTTGTCGTTCAGGCGACTCTGTCTCCCCCATGTCGGTAAATGGGCCGGCAACAGCATCGGGACCGAAATAGCGCGCGTTGCTGAAACCAAAATCGAAGTTGTCTACACGATTTTGCCCATGCAAAAGCTTGCTAAGCCTGGGAGCTGCGCTAGCGGGTGGTCGTCTGCTGAAAGCAGGCTTGTGGGGGGATTTATACCGGCAGAGCCTTGCGATCGCGGGACCAAACTCCCGTCGGTTTCGGGCATGAGACTTCAGGCTACGCGGCTCAGCTGCGTCCTCGGTTGGTTCGCAGCTTGGTGTGCGGCTTTGCAGAGGGCTCGGGGATTGGCTTGGTCGTATGCTTCGTCCGTACTCGTTCGGGTCTTTAGAATCTTCACCGATCCAGCTATCGTGATTTGCGCTTCCCCTGAGGATATATGAAGAGTCAAAAGATGTTTGGCGGGTTGATTGTGCCACTCGATCAGAGTCGGAAACGGTATCCGAGTCTGATTCGGAGGAGCTACACCCGATGATACTGTCAATATGACTACCGGCCAACGAGGGTGTCCTATCTAGATTCGCCGGGGACTGTTCAGATACTGCATGAGTAGCTGTTCCGTCGTAGCCAAGCAGGTGGTAGATGTCGTTTTCCATCTCTAGCGAAGAAACCGATCCCGTGGTCAGGTCGTCTTGGCATGGCGACGGATAGACATCGCGGTCGAATTGATTGAATCTAGATAATTTATACCGTCGCATTGGTTTGGGTTCTCTCCTGTAGTTAGGCCTCTGGCCAGTAACATCTGGCTTGTGTGCTGGATTAAGCGGTTCTACATGGAGAGATGTACCCATCAACTCAAAGACTGCGTTGTTGGGCATCTCGTGGCAAGTAGCAGGCGGTGTAGTTGTTGACTCGAGAGAGACGCGATCAGGCACACCGGCCTCGAAACTAAACTGGCGCCGAAGTCGTTGCTTCGGTTCGTGGGCATCATGACCCTCCGTTGTTGTATCCGTTGGGCTATTATCGGGCTGTCCCACGATCCATTCCATGGTTCGAGATTTACTCTCTGAATCTTGACTATTTTGCACGTCCGAGCCCTTTCTTGTGGACGAGTTCCATTTTGATTTAATTGGGTTCCGATTGCCAGGTGTATTCCAGGCAGAGCTAAGCCCCTGAGGGGGTTCTTGCTCAACATGGGACGTTTTCACTCTTTTGATTAGTTTAAATGAAGACTCCTGGGCTCCGGTCTGAAAGGGGTATAAGTCCATGATACCATTGTCCCGGCTCAAACGAGTTTTAAAGAGGGCTCGTAGATTTGACCAGGACCTTTTCTTCGTCCTTGGCTGCTTCTTATCCAAGTCTGAAGATACTTTCGTAGACGGACCGTCTTCTGCGTCACTAGGAGAGTCTGTTGATACGGGAGAAATCATGTCCACTGATGACTGCTCGCGCATCTGGAGGGAGCTAGGTTTCTTAGCTATTGGGAGACTGTGTATTTTGCGGACCACAGAGAAAGTGTTGGATATTGAGCCCTGGAGCCCAAAAATCCCGACAATGAGCTCTTCGCAATCAACCAAGAAGTCTACCATTTTAGGCACAGGCTCGGAAAGCCTCACATCGGGTAATTCCGCCTCGATTGCATCAGCTAGGAGAGTATCTCCTGATTCTTGATACGAAGTGGCCAGGACTCTCATTGCATCGTTCGCATCTAGAGCTGTGCAATGTGGCGTCTTTTGAAGGGCCTCCCAGAGCCGTTTACTGTTCTCCCGAGCCCCTTCAAAGTCTAATTCGTGTAGCTGCAACAGCGCTAGAGCATATAGCAGTTGGTGTGCTATAGTATCCTGCTGCACGCTAGAATCAAGTAAGTCGATGATTAAATATTGCGCCTCTGGACGGTTACCCTGAAGGAGGTAGCATAAGGCAAGTTGAGTCTGTAAACGCCGCTGCTGATGTGTGTCATCTGAACCGGACGAGCTATACCACTTCAAGGCTCGTCTGAGGAGGTCCTCCGCCTTCTGTAAATCAAGTTGTTGGAGAGCCCTTTGGGCTATTTTGCTGAATCCACCAGTAAAGATTGTACTGAAGGTATGATTGGAGTCGACCTCGCGTGTCTCGGTGATGGCTTCGGAATTCTTTAACGGATCTGGAGATACAATCTCTTCTGTTTTCCCCTCAGATGCAGAAGTGCTAGCACGCGAAATCCGTTCGTTTTGAGAGAGGTATGTCTCAATTTGCTGTCTCTTGATAGACGGCATTCGGCACTGGATCCCAGACCTTGCATCATCGTCCCCGAAATCAGTAGGCGGTGGTTGAACACTGCCAGCAACCGTACTCGCGGTAGTACTTGCGCTCGTGTGGAAATCGTGCGCCGCCCGAATCAAGCCCTTGAGATGGTGGACTAGACGAGCGTCTTGCTCATTGAGGAATAGGGTGGAGTACGAGACAGTTGCGGCTTGAGAAGATTTCTTCAAGGCGTCTTTTAGCTCTTTCAGATCTCTCAGTATATTATCATGGGACTCATTGCTTCGAAGAGAGAGTGATCTTTTGACTCGTCAATTCTAACCCGTGGTGGAGAATCAAGCGAGCCAAAGCTTTGACTTACACATTAATGACTTGTAACAGTGTCTGCAGAGACATATTCGACATAGATATCTTTTCTCGAAACGAAGCAATCTCCCCCGCGCGAGATCGCAACTCGGCCGCAACTCTCGCTTTACGGAAGAGTGTATTGGAGCGAGATGGCCGCTTTGGTTCACTGAAAACGGAGCCCAATTCGTTCAGTATCTCCTGGCAATCCGAGAGGGCAACCTTGCTCTCTTTCCAAAGAGCCGGATCGATATGAGTTAAGGCATACGGGTTACCCCGACAGTCTTCTAATGCCTTGTCAAGAGATCTCAAGAAGCCATTGAGAGTGCTAACCTCTCTGACCAGTGATTGGAACCCGCGGTCAGCATGGCGAATAGATTGCAAGAAACTGTAAACATTGCTTGCCGCCCCAATTAGTGTGATCACAGACGTTGTGATGGAGAGAGGATCCATTGGAGTTCAGATTATCACTCTCACGCAGGAAAGGTTGCTCGAGTATAGATACCAGGGTGCCTCCCGCCAAATCCAGCTCGTATCTTGTGGTGTGTCAAACTCGAAGGCGTGACATAACACAATCATCTAACAATCTCAGAGAGAAGCTGCTCTACCGCCTACAATTGCGATGTTTCTTGAGCGGATGGACCTATTCCAAGCAATATTCGAGCTACGGTATGATGCATAAAGCTTGGTGCATCTGGAGGTATCATTCAGCCTACGAAGTCGCCCTGTCCGGTAGCGTCCGGGAGCTGCGTCGAGACCGCCAGGGAGCTAAGACAAAAAGGCGCCATGATAGCTGTGGGTAATTGGGAGGGATTAGCATCCTGCTCTTGGTGGGTATGTAGTTAAAGAGGGGTTATTCATGCAGCCATGGACATAACAACGATACCTATGATAATTCTTGCATGCCGTAGATAGGTAGTGTACTTGTGGTCCCGAGAAATACGGAACTTCAAGAGTTGTCCTGCCTCCGACCGAAGCTCTATCGTATTGTTCTACGCATAGACGCAGCACTGTGCTTCGGGCGTCGTGGATCGCGCGGTAGACGGAATCCGCGGCAACAGCCAAGCTCCTAACCAATCATATAGGTAGTGCTCGCTGTATGACTTCGTGCTCAGCATTTGTGCTGTGGCCCGAAAGGTGACCGGTCTGCTAGGGATCACCCCATGCTGCTGGAAGTGGCGGAGCTTGGCTTACAGTCACCGTCGGCCCTTACCTAGCTGAACGCGGCTGCGACCTTCGCTATCCCGGGTCCCTGGTTACGTTAGTACGGTGGCGGTGCCTCATACGAGATCTGCTCTGGACAGATTCTAGATATCGATCCGGTAATTGTAAACAGCGACTTTTGGTCATTGGTTCTGAAACTTCTTGTCGATTTTCGTGGATTGAATCATCGAATCTGGGCAGTTAAATGTCTACTGTTAATTCATCATTTCTCGAAGGTCTAACCTACAATGATTCAACTCAATCTATCAGATGCACACCCAAAGCGTCTGGTGCAGGAGACGATCTTATCAACTGCCGCCAGATTAAGCTAAGACTTGCTGACCGTTGATAGTTAGCATTATCTGTCCATAGCGCAGAATTACTTGCACGTGAGGCTTAGAAGTCCCTTGTATACGATTCCCATACGCGTACATGTTTGGAAGCTTGGAGATCTTCAACACCCAGTGCTGAGATACTGGTTCAGTA
The DNA here is from genome assembly GCA_022578505.1 of Nemania abortiva. NCBI lineage: Eukaryota > Fungi > Ascomycota > Sordariomycetes > Xylariales > Xylariaceae > Nemania > Nemania abortiva. The sequence goes on from MU392699.1 coordinate 77,302, forward strand.
TACAAAGCAGCTCTAAATATACACCAGGGGCGCGAAACACTTTTGCAATATGAAATGTTAGATGCTATTCCAGCTGTGATTGATCCCAGACCGGGAATTAATAAGTACGGCCTGTCTCTGGCGTTATTCTTCCTGGAGTGCCATGCTGCGAATGAGAGAGAGCTTCTGTCGTGGCTTGCCTCACATGCCCTACTATCGTAGAATTCAGCGGAACTCACAAAAAATAAACGGCCGCTAGACCAAGTTGTCTGACTTCTTCTTGCATTCAAATAGTTCCGGAAAAGCTACTAAATAGCTTTGTTTGTGCGGAACTCAACTGCAAATGTCAACTCCAAGTTCGACTACTATCTCTCAGTTGGATCTTGACGGTGTCGCTGTCAGCTATTCGCAAAGGCGGCCATGCATGCTAATGAAGCTTCTGGACATGAAATTTTAGGGCGAGCTTCGACACCATTTGAGAAGGGCTCCTAGAATCGTCATTCCCTCTTACGAACGTAGGCGGATAGTTATGGTATAATGAGAGTTGGCGGTAATGCATTTCGATGAGCTGCCATACTTAATACACGCGTTATCGATAGGATACTATTTAATGGCGCTTACCCATATTTCATTACCCGAAGATCTTCCGAATAAAGTGGGGGCTATGCCTACTCGTCTACCCCTCTTCAGCCAATGAGAATAGACTAGCGCTTTGCACACACAGTTGCCCCAAGTCACTTCACAAACCCCAGATAATCTCAAAATTTCCCTGCCCGCCAACATCACCAACATACAACCACCATCACCCCGACGCGCCAACACCACCCACCGTCGTTAACACAATGGCCAAGCGTACAACCAGTACGTCCAATCCCTTTACGCCTACCTCCGATCGATTCTTGAGCTAATCTCGACGTTACAGAGGTCGGCATTGTCGGCAAGTACGGCACCCGATACGGTGCTTCTCTGCGTAAGCAGACGAAGCGTTTCGAGATCACCCAGCACGCCCGCTACGGATGGTACGCTTCCTCGATCACACAGCCCACGGCGATATCGAATATATATGCTAACTCTCTCTCTCTGAAGCCCCTTCTGCGGAAAGACCTCAGTTCGCCGTGCCGCCGTTGGTATCTGGACCTGCCGGGGTTGCAAGAAGACTATTGCTGGTGGAGCCTACACTATGTCGTACGTATCGACTTGACTTTAAGGCAAAATAAAATGGAAGACGGATATCCTAACATGAGAGAAATAGGTCCCCCGCTGCCACAGCCGCCCGATCGACCCTGCGACGATTGAGGGAAATCACTGATGTCTAAGCGATGGTAAAAAACGGCAACTGGGGAAACGGCGTTGGTTGGTCATGATTTTGATGTCGTCTCATCAGCTAGGTAGCAATTTACCATGCGACAAACGTTCACCTTACGCCTTGCCAATTTCTCTGCTCCCTATGGTCATACTTCGAACCCGTATCGAATACTCTAAGCACACCGACACGCACCTCAAAATAACAGATTCCCCTTCCGAATCAATTGAGGCATTCGAGGGTAGGAATCAAAAATACCCATCGAAATTTGTGGTAGTGGGAAATAATGGGTTAGACCGAAGTCATTGTCAACGCCCACCTACGAGTAGCGTTGGCATACTTTAGATGTGAGCCTAGGAGAAAGGTCACCAAGAAAGAATTTGGTCGTACCATTGACCTATATTTTCATAATCCTCGTCTGAAGTAATGCTACCCATTGTGATAGGTACAAACTAGATCCGTACACTAAACTTACTCGACTTGTTCCAGTTCGATATTTTGACATGGGTATCACGAGTCGATTTGCATAGCTGATTGGAGTGTGCCCAGTAGACTACAGCATACTATCGCAGTAACCAAAGGTAGGTGAGAATATAACAGCAGATATAAGGCATATGAACTAGGTACACTTACCTTGGTAGATTCATTGGCACGGAACCATTTACGGATATACTTTAACGCTCCCGCCTTTACTATTTCACTTCGGGAACCACCGAATCTTGTTTGATATCTAGTCTCCGTCCTAATGCCTGCAGTGTATATAGAAGGGCAGAGCTTCGAAAGAAATGAGTCCAGGGGCTTTCCCAGTCCGATCAGGGTAAAGGGACAGAGTACCTGTCTGACATGAGATAGTCGCGGGCCACGTGAAACTAGACATGCTGTGGGATAGGGAAAAGTGTTCATTTCCTCATTGACTCGGTGGTGGTGTGGCGTGGGATCCCCATGTAAGTTAGGAATATAAGCATTGATTAGCGTATGGCAAAACTAGTATCATAAGTATTCAGCTCGAACAATTGAATTCGCAACGGACAGCCTGTCAGATGAATAAACTCCTATTTCGGGCGAGCCTTTTTCGCCTCTGCAAAACCTAGGTCTGGTCATTCGCGATCCGCGTAACCGGGAAAAGGGGTTAAGGCGTAGCACTATCGTGGGACGTGTGGCAGAGCATCTCGTTATCCTTCTTCCTCTTTAGCAACGTATCCTTAGCTTGGTAGCGGGCGTACAAGCAATAGGTAGGTAGGTAGTCCTGGGGTCTTTTGTCATCCGCTTTCACAGCCACTCTCGTCTCCAAACACATGCGTCATACCTACCTAAGTCATAGCAGATTTGGATACTACAGTATAAGATACCTAGGTAGTTATAGTATATTATGTATGTAGGTAAAGCGTGGTAGGTATCATTACTAACACGGTACTAGCCACTATCGCGTGGTGTCATGTCGTAGCGTCCCAAAGAAGAAATATCCAAGCACAAGACAGTTCTAGACTACCTGATGTTTTCCTCCTCGACAAATATGGAATTATTTGCCTCTCTCGCGAACGGCTCGATCGTTCTAGCACCGTCATGCTGTCTCACACCCGGTTGTACATGTAATTCTTCTAGAAAGGAGCACATTTTGAGACCAAAACTACGGGTAGGTCGGCGAGTGTTTCGTTTGATATAGGTTGGTGCACAGCCTCCAAGAAACACCCCAGTCAAGGACCGCGGACCAACCCAGGATGGCATCCTGTACAGATACGGTTGTAACCCAGCGTTCTAGCCAATCTAGTCACGCCCTCTCCCATCGGCTCACCTTACCTTTAACTAGAAACACAATGTGCCAATTAGAGACACAGCGCTAGGAGGCAGGTAGATTGCTTGTTGCTGTTGACTGCAGGCTACACGTGAGTACGAATGTGAATACCTGCATTACGTTTCTAGATACTCGCTCTACCGTCAAAGTGACGGTGGTTTTCACCGCCACCACCGGCGTGCCCACTTTGTATCAGATGCGGGTACTTCATGTATAGCCAAGGTACTGGGGAGACAGCTTACATGACCAATACTAGCAGCTACCTACGTACCTACATGTAGTGAGTGGCTAGCACTGTACCTTACCACCCTAAGTCAACCCACCCCCATGCCCCAACCTGTACCACCAGCTACACCTCCTACTGGCTACCTATCTGTTACCTCCGCTGTACTGGGGGCATCCTGTTAACGTCTGACCCTCCAGTACTGTGCTGCCGCCTACCTCCCACACTACCTACACTGCCTACCTACACTATCTCTACGTCCTGACTTAGTATCACTCCCGATTTTAGCCTCAACCGTACCTGTTGCTCGAAACATTCATCTTTCATCTCTTGTTTTGTTTTTTTCTGTCTTGTTGTACGGGGCCACCAACGCGTTGTGGCGGGCATATTGAGCATTCAATCCGATCAACCTAGTTATCTCTTAGCCCAGAACCCAGCTTCCCCGATCCCCCTCTCGCCGCTCGAGTGACCCCTCTTCCTGACTGACGCTCATCCACCGACCCGCAGCGAGCAGCGAGCAGCGAGCAACAGTAGCAAGAGGTGGGAGAGCCCGAGGACCTCCCATCACCGCCTCATCGCATGGTATCACCACTGCCATGGCCACGAACCGTTCCGACTCTGGGTCATCCGCGTGAGTCTCGGGTCCCTCGTTTGCCCTCCCTGGTCTCTGAGGGGGTTTATGTGCAAAAGTGCCGCCGCTGACTGATCTTTGTACTGGTTTTGACAGTCAACCCAACTTGCGAGTCACTAGTAGGTTTACACTTAGGTTCATCTCCACGGCGACTATCGTGAGGGATGGGATGGAGGACTCAGTCGTATTGGCTCTTAAATAATTAACGCTTGCTTGCAGTTATTGCCGCCGATGGTTTGTACAAGCGAGATGTCTTCCGTATGCAACTCTTCTCTTCTTCACCCCACGCCGATCCCGCCATTGCTACATGGTTCCATGGCCTCATGTTTATACTCTGAGCACTTCATTTTTAACATGCAAACGTAGGACTGCCCGATCCCTTCGCCGTAGCCACCCTCAATGGAGAGCAGACCAAGACCACTCAGGTGTCTAAACGGACGTTGAACCCGTACTGGAATGAAAGTTTCGACTTGTATGCTGCCCCGGCCCTCTTCGTCGTCGCTTACTCGTGTGCTCACATCAAGACATAGTCGCGCAACCGAGGATGGCATCTTGGCTGTGCAGGTTTTCGATCAGAAAAAGTTCAAGAAGAAGGACCAAGGGTTTCTGGGTGTGATCAACGTTCGCATCGGCGATGTCATAGAGTTGGCAGACGGCGCAGATGGTAAAGCCTCAGTTCTTCCGATGCGCACCTATTGAGTTTGCCACAGTCCGCCACTAACAAACCTTCCCTACAGACCAAATGCTCACGCGAGATCTTAAGAAGTCGACGGACAATCTCGTCGTGCACGGAAAGCTCATAGTCAATCTATCCACGAACCTTTCCACGCCCACACGCCCACAGCAACCTCCATCCACCAACTCGAGTCGTCCATCCCTAGCACCCCAAGCGTCTACTCTAAGTGCGGATCGCTCCTCGGAACGACCGACCTCGTCTGCTTCTGGTATTAATGGTGCCCCCGGAGTACAGACCAGCTTATCTATCCGGACTAACGGTGTAAACGGTGCAGCATCAGTGAATGGCAATGCGTCTGCACAGAATCGATCCAACCAGATGAGTCCTTTCGAAGATGCCCAGGGACGCCTTCCCGCTGGGTGGGAGCGCCGTGAAGACAATTTGGGTAGAACATATTACGTAGACCACAATTCCCGTACAACAAGCTGGACCCGACCGTCTTTGGCAAGCTCTGGAGATGCTCGGGGAGAGCGAGAGGCGGCCACTCAGGTGGAGCGCCAACGACACCAAAATCGAACTCTTCCAGAGGATCGCACTGGTGCGAACTCCCCTACGCTTCAGAACCAGCAACAGGCATCTACTCAGCAGAATGCACAAAACAGCACTTTGATGCACACTGGTGCTACAAGTCCCGGCACCGGCGAACTTCCCCCAGGTTGGGAGCAACGATGGACTCCAGAAGGACGTCCTTATTTCGTCGACCATAACACTCGTACGACTACATGGGTGGACCCTCGACGCCAGCAATACATTAGGATGTATGGTGGCCAGAATAACGCGAATGGCACTATCCAGCAACAACCCGTATCCCAGCTCGGCCCCCTTCCCAGCGGATGGGAGATGCGTCTCACTAATACGGCTCGTGTATACTTCGTGGATCACAATACAAAGACGACAACTTGGGACGATCCCCGACTGCCGTCTTCTCTAGACCAGAACGTGCCTCAGTATAAGCGAGATTTCCGACGAAAGCTGATCTATTTCCGATCCCAGCCCGCTATGCGCATTCTCTCCGGCCAGTGTCACATCAAGGTTCGAAGGTCACATATTTTCGAAGACTCGTTTGCCGAGATCTCGCGACAATCTGCCACAGATCTAAAGAAGCGTCTGATGATTAAATTTGACGGCGAAGACGGTCTAGACTATGGCGGGTTGTCGAGAGAGTTCTTTTTCCTGCTGTCTCACGAAATGTTCAACCCGTTCTACTGTCTTTTCGAGTATTCGGCTCATGATAATTATACCCTACAAATCAACCCGCATTCTGGTATCAATCCGGAACATCTCAATTACTTTAAATTCATAGGTCGTGTAGTGGGACTCGCCATCTTCCACCGCCGGTTTTTAGATGCCTTCTTCATCGGAGCTCTCTACAAAATGGTTCTTGGCAAAGCTGTTCAACTCGCCGATATGGAAGGTGTAGATGCAGATTTCCACCGGAGTTTGCAATGGATGTTGGATAACGATATCTCTGGAGGGATCCTAGAACAGACCTTCTCTACGGAAGATGAGCGTTTCGGTGTTATGACCGTTGAGGACCTCATCCCTAACGGCCGTAATATTGACGTGACTAATGAAAACAAGAAGGAGTATGTTGATTTGATGGTTAAGTGGCGTATCGAGAAGCGCATTGCCGAACAGTTCCAGGCATTCAAGGACGGCTTCCAAGAGTTGATTCCTCATGATCTCATCAACGTCTTCGATGAGCGTGAGCTAGAACTTTTGATTGGAGGTATTGCAGAGATTGACGTCGACGATTGGAAGAAGCACACGGATTACCGTGGTTATACAGAGAATGATGAAGTAATTCAGTTCTTCTGGCAAACCATAAGAAGTTGGGATGGAGAGCAGAAGAGCAGATTGCTTCAGTTTGCTACTGGCACTTCACGCATTCCCGTTAACGGGTTCAAGGACCTCCAAGGTAGCGACGGGCCCAGGAGATTTACCATTGAAAAGGCTGGCGATATCGGAAACTTGCCTAAAGCCCACACCTGGTATGTTGCCAAACTCAAATTAGTATATCGTTTGTATAATCGTCACAGCGTGCTAACTTCTTCACAGTTTCAACCGTCTCGATCTGCCCCCATACAAATCACTAGAACAGTTACAGCAAAAGTTAACTATAGCAGTTGAGGAGACTATGGGCTTCGGCCAAGAGTAGAAGTCTGTGTTGATATCCCCCTCCTGTTATGGCTGGGCATGCTCGACCTGGTTGTTGGCCCCCCGCTGCTGTATATAGGTGAACGATATGGTTCTCATGACCGCACTCCTTTCAGAGAAGAGTCGCTGTCTGCATGCTTATGTATTTGGTTTCTCTCGTCCCCGGCACTCCGTTGTTTCTTGGTTAGAGAACGGGAGCCCGTGAAATGGCTTGGCAAGATCACACTCAAGCGTCGTCGCGATTTGATATAGCTTACAGCATACCTCGTTCGTTTTCTCCCTGCACCAGGTGTCGGAATCAGGGAATTATATATAGGATACGTCGTATGGCATGATGGATTGGTTCGGCGCGTAATGATCTGAGACTACAAGGAGAGCGCATGAATTTTTTCCATTCCTCGGCGTCCGATTTATGCTATGTGAGAATTAATGTTATTGAACGTGAATTGATGTGTGCGTTTTTGAGTTTCGACGTAGAACTGTTCCAATTCAACAAATCGTGTGGCATAGATTTAAGTTTGAGACAATGGATGTGGGTTTGTATTATAGTTTGTAGCCAGTTGAGTATATACTAAAATTGCGAATCTACTGCTTCTAATGAGAATCTTAGACGTTTGATTAGTTCATTTCAGGAGCAAGGCGATGGGTATAATGATGATATCTATTGAGGACACGTGGGATGATTTTCAAACGACCACACCGGTGGGATTGTTCTATAGATATCGTACATCTACTCCGTAGAAAGGTAGGGCTTGAAGTATAGGGTAAATGCGAAAGCGAGAGGTATATTGGTTGGGTACCGGGAAGTATTGTAGATCAGACGGCGGAATCAAAACTATGAGATAGAGGGGAGAGAAGAGTAGCAAGAGCCAATATTCAACGAGGTCGACTGACTGACTGATCGCAAGATTATTTCTGAGCACCTAAGGCTATTGATGGGCAGACAGTTTATACTCTCTCTATCAATCTTGTAACCTATTTTGTAATAAATGGGATAGGTAATCACCACTCCCTCGGATGGTGTTATCTGAAGACCGACTATCCACTGAGTAATTCCTTCCTTCCATTACTACGCACGTTCTTACTCGAACTTCCTCGCCTCTCCTGTGTTTCTATCTATTTAGGAAGGGGTGTCTAAGTATATGGGAAGGGCATAGTAGCGACAGTTCTTAAATTTAACATTTCTCTGTGGACACCGCTTTGCTTTTCTATCTGGGTTCGTTGGTGTAAACCTCGAAGGATATCTAAACAGAAAACAATTTAACAACTAGCAACGATAGACAGGTAATATTTCATACCAATATAGATAACAGATCTCTAGGTATAAATTATATAGAGGGTGTTTTATAAGCCTGTGCTGAAGAATTTAGCTTAGACCCTCCTAAATATAAGAACTACTCTAACTACTATTACAACGAGAAGATTCTTCACAAGGGGCAGTAATTATCTAAAACAGTGGTATTACATGCTACAACTGTATCTTGGTATGGCACGAAATTATTGCTGATGTTAGTTGTCTAAAACATCTGCTCTTAGAAGCCGACATTCAGTGAGTTATGCCTACAGATAGTCATGCCGTGAATGACATGCGGATTAGAGACATTATTCAAACTAGTTTCTCCAAAATATCTACTGTAATATAACCACCAGCTGATAATAAGAGAACTGACATGGTGGCCTTATATGTCGAAAAACTTATCAACGGTGGATCAGCACATCAATAACTCTTGTAATTACGCGTGTTGCAGCCTTGATAGGGTAGATAATAGATATAACTCTGAATATAGCAAGTAACACGAAGCCGCATTCACTTTATAGTATTTGATATACTCAATACATAGCTTACTATTCACATGTGATTGATCAGATTATGCATTTCTAATAATGGGCTAAACAGCAGATTGCAATCGCAACAACAGCATTTCGGAATCAATACGTCTCCAGCATCTAGCTCTTATAAGTACCAAACTAGCAGTTAAGTGTTAGGTGATCATATAACCAAAACCTATTAGGGTGGTTATACTTCTGGGCTCTAGCTATAAATATATGACGCCAGAACCCTCCTGGGACCTAGGAGGTTCGGGAATCAATTGATTACTCCAATGAGCCCTAAACTACGTCTTTACCTCTCTATCCATCCAGGACCAAATCCCCCAACATTAGACCGGCGACGAACAGCGAGTCTTTGGTATTATACGTTGGTATTTAATTTTCATCCGATTTCTGCCCGCCTTCTTTCATCTTTCCCTTCATCTGGATAACAGAGGAAGGAAGGGGAGGAGATTCCAGGAGGTATTCGGGAGCTGTGGCTGGGCGCAACATGGCGAGTGAGACTTACCTCGTAGATCGCACTCAGAATTATCACATTCTTCCCTCTAGCCTGTACGCCATTTAATAATTGATGAAATTTTATGAGCTTTCCCCAGACCAGCTAAAGTAACAGACTGCCTTCTATCCCGCTGCCTAGGCAATCAACGGGAACGGGCAAGAGCTCTACACTATACCAAACACTGGGTTCGTTGTCTACCTTGCAACCCAAACAGGGGGTTATCTTAAGAAGACTGGCAAGAACGATAAGAAAGCACTAGTACGGATGAAACTGAATGGACAAAAGGAAAAAAAAAAGGCTAGAGGCTAGATCGTATTATAGACACCAAAAAGTAAAAGGAATGGTCGTCATCATGAAACTTTAGTTGCACTCTTACTCTTACGTTCCCCTCAGAACGCCATGGTCGGCTTTGTCTGTAACCCCTGAGTCATCCCACTTTTTTTTTGTGTGTGTGTGGAAGAAGGCTGAAAGACTGTAAATTTTCTAATATCATATGTGTCCTACATTGGCTACTTTTAATTATGAGATGTATTGTCATTTTCTGTTTTGTTGACTAATACCTGATATAAGACGTCGGCTCCCGGCTCGAGCCATGAGGCAGCTTCGCACAACGAACTTTACGGCGCTGTCTCAATCTGTAGAATGACTTATAGATTACTTGCTCGCCTTGTTGCTCGTCGCTACTAGAATAGTATTGCTTCATCCCCACTGTCACGATCTCACCTGACGCTTTCTGCAGGTGATGCCTACGCCAACATGAGGTTCATGGTAGGACACACGGCATCTAGGAGGGGCTGATGCCTAAGTGACTGATTGACGTACGGCAAACCTAAGTGGTAGATAGTAATTCATCACATATGTGCTGGGACCTTGCAATTGCCGAAAGGGGCGTTTATTACAGTTTCGAATAATGAGTCTCTGCTATACACCAAACATCGACTGACTAATTTCCTCTTTGTTCCGACAAGACGCCACCTCTCTTCTAATGTTTACAAGACAGCCGTGCCAAATGTGCGAGCCTGCCAATCTAGCTCTTGTTGCTGCGATGCGACGCTGGGATACATGGGGTATATGCGGGCCAACGACTTGCGTAATCATATCTTGCCGTGAACCATAGAAACGAAGACAACCAGCCCATTGGGAACCCCGCAGATTGCTGTATACGGGGCTGTATAATACAACGTGTACTAGTAAAATATAACGGTTCCAAGAATAAAGCCCCTACTCCAACACAGGGACACCAACACCGGCGGATTTGCTGCTCTTCCTTTAAATTGCGTCGTTGTATCATTCGCCATTTCCGCTTCCGCCAAGCAGAGTCGGCTGTATGTCAATCACTGGATGCTCTCGATATCGATCTCGTCCGTGGCCCTGCTTCGCATTCTCTTCTTTAATCGTACCTACGAAGTTGACTTCCTTGGTACTGCTTTTGCCTAACCTCACCCTCGTTCCGACTCCAGGACCAGTGGATCCATGATGCCTTAGTGTTCGGGTGCCAGTATGATCATCCTCCATATCGATATCATCTACATCAGAGATGGATTCGGCACTGATACTATCGTCCATCTCCGAGCCCGAGTCGGAGTCGGCCGAGTCATCATACTCACCATCGTCACTAACAAGAGACGGGGCATTGTTGCTAACAGCAGTGTTTGGGCTCAACTCCGTCACATCCAACATCTCTTCATCCACAGCCATTTCTGGTCTGGGCCTCGTCGCGGAGTGTGGAGTTGGAGGAAGAATAGGTGTCACGTAAGGCACAGAGTGTGCCAGTGCCCCTTTGCTACTGGATGGTCGGGATGTTGTAACCACAGGAGCCATGACAGCCCTCGCGGGGACACGCATACCGGGCGCCGCTTGAGAGGAGATAGGGCGACCCATTGTACCAATAGTAGGAGTTGTCGACATGTCTCGATCCTCCGACTCGTCATCCGTAGGTGACGAGAGCTGCTCAAAATCTATCTTTGTCTTAGCATCCTCGACCATTGCGCCCAAATCGGCACCAAATCCTCTAGTTTGTAGTAACCGGGACAAATGGGGAGAATCGGTCGAAGGAGAAAACCCTGAGGGTGACCTGATTGTAGAATTGGTTCTGGTAGATTTATTGGAAATAGAAGGAATAGACGAAACGCCAGGCAACTTCCCCTGATGGTATAATTCCAGAGATTGCTGGATACGACGCACAACAGAAAAACAAGCCTCTGAGTCTGTCATGCCATTGGCGCGTGTGAACGGATGAGCAAGGCCTGAGGGAGGAGCACTAGGCCCAACAGACTTCTCTTCTACGGTAGTATTTTTAGTAGCAACTTCGGCAACCTCGATAGGGTGCCCGCAATGGACGGCTGCTTCTTCATGGCTCTTGAAGTCTCGCTTATGAGCGATACGACAGTGATTAATGAAGCCTTGGGTGCTTGAGAAGTTCTCGCGATTGCAATCGATGCACACTAACTTAACGGTCTGGCCGTCGGACCTCTTCAGAACACAAGGACCACTCTTATCTTTCGGCGGAGGGTATCCACTAGAGAGAGCCTGTAGCTTCTGGCCAGCGGAACCCCTGGATGGTCTGCCTTTGCCCTGTACTGCATTTAAATCCGCAAAACTATTTCTCGTCGACCTGCCCTCTACCGTCGATCTCCGCCACGAATCAGCGTGTGCTGGCATTTCGGGTTGAATACCGTCAAACTTAGGATCTGGTATGAGCCACTTGGCATAGTGTCGCGCATAAGGGCCATCGGTGACGCCAAAAGGCGGCGCCCACTGAGGCAGCTTATCACCAGACCTGGGCTGCAATGAAGGACCTGACCCGTTTGCGACATTCAACATCTGTTCAGGCGTGGGGGTGGCGATTGGATACGGAATCAAATGGCACCTGCGCAGCTGCTCCAAGGCAACCTGGCATTTGGCAAGTTCTTGGTTGATGAGACGTAGTTCATCATGTTTTAGCAGTATCTCAAGACTGAACTGCTCCTCGATAGCTTCTTTCGCCCTTTCTATATCGACTGCACCCGACACAGTGGCAGCAGAGACCGCGGGCTCGGTCACCGGGGCCAACGCCACCTTCTTTTGCGGACGGCTAACATTGTCAGTAGCGGAATCCTCATCACTCGTCCTCGGCCGCTTCACGGCGGAGGACACAGTAGCATTTGGCGGCGCTATCGCGACGTTGCTCTGCCTCCGCCGCTTCAGAGGCCGTGGCGATGAGGGAACGGAAGGGTTCGTCGATATCCAAGGGTGCACGGACTTGGCGAAGTCGAGCATAGGCATAGGCCGATCGACTTGTAGAGTCTTGTCACTTCCCCTGTGGTCCGAATTCCAGAATCGGAACATGAGCATACCCAACCTAGACACGGAGGGACGACTAAGTGGGCAGCTGCAGACGGGAAGCTAAAACAACAGAGCGCGAGGCGGACCTGTTGTGGTGGTGATGGTGGTTTGGTGAATGAATGGTGGACGGTGGAAGGTATTAGTAGTGGTAGAGGATGGTCAGGGGAAGCCAGATCCCAAAGGTGGTCGGAGCGCAGCGGGAGGTGTGGATGGTGTGGTGTGGTGTTGGCTGTTGGCTGCGGGCTGCGTGGGCGCTGTGCTGCCTAGAAAGGCGACTGCGACTTGGAGGATGCAGCTGCTGGAAAAGGGGGGGCGGAGACGTGTGTCAGATGTGTGACGCCGAAGGGCAGATTGGGGCCAAGGCTGACGTAACGTGCGGGCCGGGTTGGCACTGACTGGGGGCTTGGCCTGGGGGCGTCGACTGGGGTGTTCCAGCAGATTCTCGTTGTGCAGGCAGGTGGCTGCACCAGGTTGCCTGTCGTCTGTCTGTAGGCTGTGGGTAGGTACCTAGGTAGGTACGTACCGGATCGGAAGATCGGTGGTCGACACCAAGAGCTGAGGCAGCAGCCTTCCGGGCTTCTTCTATGGCTGGCAAACCGCTCTAATCTGGCCACCCGCTGCACCTGCGCCCAATAGAAAGCGCGTGGTCCTTTCGCAATGCGCCGAGTGGGTTGGGTTGGCGATTGAAGGGCACCGTACTGGTGGACTGGTGGACCAGCGTGCTGAAAGGGAAGAAATAGGGGGCAAATCGGAGAGAAAGAGGATTTCTCTTGGTGATGTGGCCACCGCCAATTTGTCAAAGCCAAGCGAAACTCTGTCTGAGTCAGGCCCAGTCGCAGGTCCGGGACAAGGACCGTCGCACCGCCGAGAGGTATGTGTAATTCGATGCGATGCGATGCGCGCGCACAACTCGGGGAAGGGAGAGTCCAGAGCTACTTAGGTATTCCCAGAGTTAAGACACGGCGCAGTATCCCGGTGAGTGAGTGAGTGGATGCGTGAGGGAGAGAATGCAGGTGTGCTCTGCAAGAGAGTGTGATATGCAGCAGTAGCAGTAGCAGCGACGACGGCGGCAGGAGAGGCGGGCAGGAGGCGACGACGATGATGACAACGTCAAACACACGAGGTGAGGTGATACACGGAAACGTCCCCTTGCGCGCGCGCGAAAAGTGAATTAAAAAAAAGTAGATACGTAGGTCGTCAAAACAGAAGAAGCATTAAAATAAAAATACAGGAATTCCGTGGTTCGTTTGGTGGTTGCTGGGGTTGACGCGTGGATTGACGATCGATTGATTGATTGATCGATGTATTGACTGCTTGATTGATTCACTGAGGCAAAGTGATGTGAGGTTGCGACCGGCGACAAGATGGTAGGACAGTCCCACGACGGAACATCAGTACCGTGGGGCGATCAATCACTCTATTCAGCGGGAACGCGGATTACCGCATGTATTAAAAACACTTGTAAATTGTTTGTTCTCTTTTTTCTTTGGGTTGGGTTCTGGGGACGCAGTTTGCGACCGAGAGAATGATGGTGGCCGAGTATGTAGGTACCTATCTATTGCGCGTGGGTGCGCGCAAGAGAGGCCTATTTGGTGGGTGAGAGGGAACGACAATAAAGAAGAGAAACGGATTGGCTGCCGCAAAGGAGTGCGAAAATAGCAGCTCTGATAGGTAATACAAGCAAAGTGCACAATGTACGTGGTATTATTAGTATGGAGTAAGTATGGCAAGTATGTAAGTGGTATTCGTTTGGCGGAAGGGAAGGGAAGGGATCAAAGGGAAACGCAGATGAGTCGCAGTTGTCCCGGCTTGTTTTTACTGGTATTGCGCGATTGTTGCGACCGCAAAGAATACCTCTCTCACCTGAGCAGAGTATGTACAGAGGAAACCAACCCGACAGGCAGATGGGGGTTGGGATAAACAGCGCTCCTGGGCTGGACTGGACTGGGCTGGGCGACGACACGAGCTGCCTCGGAGAGAATAGGTAGGGAAAGGGGCTGGCGAGCTTCGCTGCTAAAAATTCAAATTCCCCAGTCAGCGCATTTACCGTCAGGGACTAGGCGCTGATTGAGGGTGGGTGGGCGACTTATTACCTGAGTATTTAGTACCTTATTGAGATGGTCGAGATGATATGTTTGATTATCGTTGTTCTGATTTCAGATATACTGTACCTATACCGCATTCTGCGAAGTGAGCACGGAGAATGCGCACTGCTGGTCTAACTTAAACGGGGGTTGTCGGGGTACCTAATGCCCACGATAGGTATAGGTACCGCGCTATACGCAGCAGGAACGCCATCCGATGTGGGTCATAATTCCATCGCATTCAAGTTTTGGGAAATGTTTCTCGAAGGTATGCCGTAGTACGGTACCCATGATTCCATACTTTACGCTACACCCTACAAGCAACTAGTGTCTATATAAGCATGTACCTGGGTAGGTATTCGTGATCAAACTTGGTCAAACCAACCAAGCATCCAATATGAACCCATTCGGAATACCAGTGCGCCAAACTAGATACAAGTAGACGCTGGTATCTAGATTAAAAATATGAAGCGGTTCTGCAAGAAACAAGTCTAATATTTCTATGTTAATGAAAACATCTCACTTTTTATGTGTTTCGTCTCGTGGCCTTGTGAGTTACCAATACTAAGTAAGTATGTGTAATCAGACGTGCGTGGTTGTGGTGTGGTCTAAGTAGGATGAAACAAGAGCCATTAATTTGTCCGACGTTTACCTACACAGCCTACCTACCGTATCAGCAAACTTTACGAGAGGAAAGGGAGGAGTTTAGATCAGATGGACAGCCTTCCACATCGCCGGTCTGCCAATATACTGTACCAGGTATAACTACACCTATGTAGGCACTTGGGACAGGATTTAGGATTCACTGGCACTGCAACCTCATATACCTACTGCGGACCACCGCAGCATACCTACAGTATTTAGTATGCAGATAAGCCAATATTAGTAGCACACTACTGTGGGTAGTATGTAGGTAGTCGGCAGGTAGGTATGCGCCACCAAGAACGACGTGGAGGATCTAGCTAGCCGGTAAGATCTCAAGTGATTGCTGGGGAGGACTAATGGGCTGGGTATTGTAATACGTACACCTGCGCGTATTGTATCTTGCGTCGCGTCGCGTAGCGTAGACACACCACCTAGTGTAGAGTATAGATGCCGGTCTTGCATAATGATGGCTGTTATTTTGGTTGTTTCTTTGTTTGGACAAGACAACCTGCCGGCCGTGTCGCAAATTGATGATAACGAAAGTGCAGTTCTGCGCAAAATGGTGGCTTCAGCCGTGGGCTGCTGGCCGGAACTATGTCCATGCACAGACAGGGATCGTGCAGGGGTGGGTGCTGGCTAGCGCAGCCAATAGAGTGAGGTCTGGCTCCAGGCTTTCCCGAATCGAGAGCAGCTCCCGCACAGCAGGTAGGCACCTGGTACGGGCACGAGCCATTTGCCAACTCGCTGTAGAATTCGTCATGTCGTACAGCGCGTGTTAATAAAAGATCATGCACGTCCTGTATCAACGGCACCTAGATGTTGGCATTTAGGTACGCCTTTGCAACTACCTATGCCTGTGTATCGTTGTGTGCCTGCTCCAGGTGCATAATGTGGGTATCATCATATCATCGCCGCTAGGTAGTAGTAGCTGCTGTAAGACCCCAAAACGTACCGATGTGAGACCAATACCCAGTTACAGGATGCACCTACCTAGGCAGGCAGCTAGAGGAAAAGCAATGTGGTGGTGCCCATATCTATTTGATGTTTTTGATAGCAGGTAAGACGGAGTTGGTATTGCCGATCCTACTCACCGAGGCAAGTCTCACTACACATACATACAAAGAAACAGGTACCTACTTAGTAGGTCGAAAGCCTATCTAAGAGATATCTAAAAATGGGACGGGATGGGATGGGATCGTAGTCGCCTCAAGCGATAAGATGGTGAGCGCATGACGTAGTTCATCTGGCTCTCTTAACAGCCAAGTCGTCGAGCCTTGCATGTGGTTGTTGATAGGTAGGTACCTGGGTACATGTGTAGATAGCACGATGCGCTGTCGTTGGCGTTGCGCTATCGATAAGAGTTAGCTATTAATTTTGTGTAATACGGTACTTCTTTCTACTGCACACCTCCTCTTTAGCCCAACGGCAAACAGACCACCGGTATGACCTTTGCGCTGCTCACCGCATAATGCAATCCGTGACCATCCGGTCTTAGAAATGGCGGAGCTTGATATTGGTTCTGCCCTAGATCTGCTACACCATGGCCGCCGACATGCAGCAACGAAATCCCCCTTCTATCAGCGGGCAGCTTGCGGCAGCTAAACGCAAGCGCGCAGATACAAACAGCAGCGCAGAGCCCACGATCACGAGCAACAAGCGCCAATGCCTTACCAGTAGCTTAGGTCTCCCGGGCGACGACGACGCAAAAGTATTAAACGCCGTTGATGCTCGATACGAAGTCCAGTTGCAATCCGTCATTTCGTCTTCGAAGATTCAGAAAAGAGTGTCGGCTATACTGCGATATCTTACCCCGCCTGTACAATCTTCCTCCATCGAGCTCACCTCCGACACGGTGAACCCTAAGCCCAAGTCTAGGGTCTCTGTCTTACGGGCGAAGGCTGCGGATGCAGGCAAGCTGGTTTCTATTGCTGAGATCGCGAAGCGCGAGATTGAAAGAGAGCGGTCTACTAGTGATGGTGTAGAAAACGAGGCAGGTCAAGAGAGGGAAGCGGGTCGTTGGTTCCAATACATCGTCCTCGGCGAAGAACTCCAACAGAAACAGCGTATTGAGGAGAGCACAATCATTGAAGAGACTGTGCTTGGAGGTATGGGCGCTGACGGGAGAGATCACGAGGAAGACGATGAGTTCGAAGTCATGAAGACGCCATTCGAGAGAGCAATCCAGGGCCGACCACTAGTGAGAGGGGTTCCGGTCATGAGCTTATTTCTCTCCAGATCACCTATCGAGGAACTGAAGAAACGATACGGAGAACAGACGAATGCCCCTCCTACATAGGGAAGAGCAAGAACAATGCGATACAAGAAATTAGTTTTATTCGGCCGTTATTAGATTACGCTACATATCCGCGCAACGAGCCCGGAAACGACTGCGAGATACCGCTGTATAACAGCGTGGGTATACAATGCGTGTGCAAAACGTATATGATACAATGGCAAGCCGCCAACAAAAGTACCGGCAATGGCTATGTTCAATTCATCAAACAGCCGTCTCAGCGCACCCGGCCTCCGCAAGAACTATCAGCGAACCGAACGCGAAGACACCCGTTATTCCCGCCACTCAATAGGATGATTCGTACTATGTTGTTAGAACTTATGTACAAAGTTTGGCTTCATTCACTATACCAAACATTGTCGCGATTGCCGTCAGTTGCGCCCTTTATTCTCATCCAAGTGTCAATCTGCGTTGAGGGCGGTCCAATCCATATATTTCCCTAGTGCGACAATCGGTGCTCGCATGTTGGTAGTGGTTATAGTGATGCTAGTTTCTATCTCTAGCGTGGCTGGTTTTTTTTTGTTACGCCCCACTCCTAGGGTTTCTTGCCACTCTCGGTGCTGGCATAGGTGATGCGCAGGACGAAATTGACGATGACGGCTAGCAATAGAATGATGGCTAGGACGGTCGGGCCGAAGCGGTCGTCGAAGCCGGCCTGGCCCTTCATCCTTATGGATTTGGCGCGCCAGTGGTATGTGAAGAGAGCATAGATCATGGTGAGCATGGCGACGCCGGTGAATAGGAAGGCGGAGACGAAGGCGGGCCGGTCGCCGAAGTTGAGCATACCAATGGCGAGGGCGCCAAGTATGACGGTGAAGTTAAGCCATGAGAGGAACGTGCGTTCGTTGGCGAAGAAAACCTTGGGCTCAACTCGGGTAGGCAGGGCTATGGCTTTGCCTAAATATCGAATGGCTGCGTTAGTGGACCAATTCTACCCGTGTTGTCTCTTGCGTAGGGGCCTGGTGATGGGAACCGAAGTAATTGAGTGGTTTGTTTATTTACCGGGTGCTGTTTGAAGGAGTGGCTGGCTCGACATTCTGGGTGGTTGGCAGAGCTTATAGAGGCCAGATGCGCAAAGCAGGAGTTGAGCTGGCTGAGAAAGGGAGCTTCAACGATTGGTCGTCGTCTCCCTGAGATAAGCCTAGAGTTCAGGACTTCATGCAATGCAATTATTAAGGTGACAGTAATAATAATAGTTTTGAGGGACAGCTTCAGTTCAATAATGATAACTATGATAAAGAAAACTTGGGGCGATTGAGGCTGGAGCATCGAAATGCCAAGTACACACGCGGTACCGGTTGGGGTATCCACGTGGGCATTCCTCGCGATATGACTGGTCGGAAAATGCACCTACATGGTCGCAAAGCTGGAGCTTCTCGGCTCTTTCTCGTAAACCCTCACGTGCCTGGCTGCCCCTCGTCCTCGTCACGGAAAACACCGAGCAAAAGCTAAGATAAGATAACACAGAATATCCCGAGGCAGCTAGGTATGGCCAGTGGCCATACACAGTTCGTTTCATACAGTTTCATTCTGCACAGACGCGGTACAACCGCATACATTCCTATATAGGAAAGTCTGCCAATCTTACAGTATGATTTGGCACTATATTATACTGTACTTCTATAGGCCTGCAGCAGGGATGAACGGTTCGCTGCAGAACGACGACATGGTGACTAATAAAGTCAGAAGCTTGGCATGCCAGTGGGTGTGGCTTGGGCCAAATTTCCCTGGTATTAATTAAACCTGGTTAATAGTACCTAACCTGAGAATCCTCACCACGCGAGAAGGCTGAACATATTGTCAACACAAGGCTGTCTACCAACATTATCGGTCCATTTCCCACGTATTCGCCAGTCAGTTCGCTACAATTTGGAAATCGCTCGAATTAGGTATCGCCGACGACAGCGAAATATTCACGGCCCTCTCTCTCAATCCGCTACTCGCCACCGGCGCCCCCCGATACCGCTGCGATATTAAACTCGATTTCCTTTCTGCCGCCCCCTCATCTAACCTCGCTCCCTACGCTACGAGAACAAGGAACTCAGTTGCCCATCATACCTCGGTGCAAGATGGCCTCAACAACGAACACGGTATATACAACCAGCTGCGGCGAATAAAGGGGTTTGTTTACAATTGGCTGACTGTAGCGACCAGCCGATCAATCCGACTAGACTGAGGCAAATCGCCATGGACGTACGTTTGTCGCCTTTCACACCTCCAGGGACCGTTTCCGAGTCCTTTCCCCCCCCCATCGCATCGCATGCAATTTGCGCCAGCTCGCTAAAGGAACAATGAAATCAATATAGGCTTGCCAGCTAGCCGTCGGTACCGCTGAATACTACGAGCACTCCAAAGTCGAGGGCTGGAACTCGACCATCATCGTACGTTTTTGCCTCTCTCTTTCTCTTTAGCCCTTCTTTTGTCCTTTTCGCATCTTTCATCCTTTCCTACTTTTCTACCCCTCTCCCTTACCTAGTGCTCGTGTGGTAAAGCCACACCGTGTATTCTATCTTGCCTAACTATCTGTTTGCACCGAGCCCTACTTTCAACTTCCGCTGACCCGAACAGAACTCGATCCTCCGAGCCGTCATCTCCGAGTCCACCCCGCCGGGCTCGCAAGTGCCAACCTTCAAGTACGTCGTCAACAGCACCATCGTGCAGCACCTAGTGCCGACGTCGGCGCTCAACAAGCCCAAGGGCGGGAGCGATTCCAGGGGCGACGAGCCGCACATCAGCACGAGCAATGACGGCCCATCGTCGTCGTCGTCCGCGGCCGCGGCGACGGCGACGGACGGAAAGCCGCACGTCGGCCGCCGCGGCATGCACTCGGCCACCCAGGCCTTCTGGAACGAGAAGACGGACGGCATGTGGAGCTTCAAGTACGACGGTGGCGAGGGCAAGGGCATGGACGTCGTCGTCAGCGTCATCTGGATCGGCATATAAATAAAGCTCGCCTTCGAAAACATTACCGCCGTTTATCCTCTTTCGCTCTTCCCTCCCCTCCCCTCGCCATAAAATGCCACTTAGCAATTGCCATCTCTATCATATCCTACCCTATCCTACTTACCCAACTAACCCAGTATTCTTCTCGCCACTGCGATCTGTAGCGAAAACGCGACAAAAACGCAAACATGTAGTACCTCCCCTTAGTCTTTTATCTCTGCCTGTATATCATTCCGTACAGTACATTGAAGAAGAAAAAGACAAGAAACAGGAAGAAAAAAACAAACCCAAAACCGGGGAGAGACAGAATGTAAGGCTCACGCCCAAAGAACGTGAAGAAACGGGATCCAATCAAACCAATCGAAACAAACCAACCAACGAATCGAATCGAACGGATGGACGGACGGACAGACGGGACGGGACGGGGCTTCAGAGGACGAACCATATTATCAACCTTTTTGTACATTGCGTTACGCGCGTAATTGCTGTCACCACCGCCACCACCACCGCATGTTTGCATCAATTTTGCATTTGCTACCCGGTACAGGGGCGGGGACGGGATACGGTACATGGAAAAAAGGGGGGCGAAATTGATACCTTACCTGTCTATATCCATTTATACAAGTCTATTTTAAAAAGCCATCTGATGGTATCATCTTGTGTCCTTGTGCTTTATATTTTGTGTACTGCATGCTAGAAACGAAGTAACACGACCGAAGGCATTGCGCCAATCAAGTCGCCGAAAATATGTTCGAGTCACAGTCTTATAGTCCCGTATTAACCCGCGAGATACACATCTTTGATTCACTAGCATATGTAAACGGGGATGTCAGTTAGCAACTCGCGCAAGGCGTATCATTTTCATTTTGAGCTTCTGATCGATCTAGTTAGCCCTTATCCACCGTCCACCCATTTGTCTGCGACCTGGATACTACGTAACTTTCGCCTTTCCCCCCGTACGCTACATAAAATGGCAACAAATGTGGCAATAATAATGATACAAAACCCGCGGTACAACAAGTACAACAACAGCACGGCGGCGCTCTATAAAAAGGCGAAGAGAAGCCTTACAGACAAGTAACGCCAATGCCTTTAAAACGAGAGAGAAGTCCCATTCCATTATACCCTCTTTGCCTTTAGTAATCTTAATATTTTATGTATCCACACAGACGGAGATGAGACAGAAAGAGACAAATGAACAGTCTAGTCCTCCCTACCGAAAGCCAAGACCAGCCATGTTAACTAAGAGACGAACAAGCCGCCCAATCCTTCCTTTCTTCTTTCGTATCAGGGAGTCCCATCCTCGTTTCTGTAACCGCCTCGTTCTCTCCCACTCATAGAGAATTATCTCGATGCCCCTATAGCGATGGTGTAAATGCTTTCTATGTAGCTCTTGCTTTTACAGCCACAAATTTCTTCCCCCTCTTCAATCTTCCGAGCCATCTTCGTCCTCGTCAACGAGCAGGCGCGACAGTGGTCTGCGGAGCTAGCTGGCAGATGCAACTGGACGCCCACGGTCATTTGGTTTGCTATCGCTTTCTTCTGACTCGTCGTCACTGGCGGGCCGACTGTCACGCAGATTACGCCTGCTCTTAGTCATCTAGAATAAGAATCATGAGAGTTAGTAATCTTCAGTCTTGCCCAGATTCTTCATTTCACATTAGTGAGGGATCAGGGGAGAAGGACGTACCCATGATCTCACACCACCAATGAGACCGAGTGTATATCCAGTCATGAAATCGTTGGGTGCGGGGGCTCTCTCGCTGGGACCAGGCGTTGTTGGTGATCTGGCAGCAGCGGCCATAGCGGCTTCGCGTAGATTGACGTCGCCGTTCGCGTTACCCGGAGTCGTGGGGAAAATGAAACGGCCACCGGGGGCGGGACTTTGGGGACGACTAGCGGGCCAATATTGGCGAAGCTCACGGCTCAGCTCTTGTCCCGTTGTTGTCCAGTTGGCTCGGATATTATCACGAATCTCTTGGACATGACGCTTCAAGTCGAGCTCATTCTTCTTCAACCAGCTGACGTTGAGTTCCTGACGCGAAGTGCCTCGCTTCAATTGCCGTGCGATGTATTTTTCGTAGTCACGGACAATTCTGCAAAAAGCATTAGTATTGTAACAGCCACAAGGTCCGACTCCTGCGCTCGGCAAATCTGGAGACGTAGTTGTGTGGCTTACTTAGTGATGATACCTGTCGTGCTGACACCCTCGGTTCGCTGTGTAACTAGGAACTTGCCCTCCCTCTTGATAGGGGCGTAAATGTCGTCGCCCTCGTCGGCTCCGTATGGAATATCGTCGTGAGCAACATAGTCAATCTGGTGCTTGTCAAGGAACTCTGGGGTAACGATCCAGGGGCAGTTTTCAATGACCTCATCTACCCATTTGCAGTGCCGTACGGTCTCGGCACGCTCACGTCCAGATAATACCGTGAGACCTTTTCTCTTATGTGTTTCCTCGTCACCGGTCACTCCCACCAGCAGGTAGACATTATCAAAGGCTTTCTTGGCCTGTTCTAACTGGCGCATGTGTCTGGTTACGGCAAAGAGTCAGCATAGCTCATGAATATGCTGGAATTAGATAAAGCATCCGGCGGATGTGGGGCAAAACGCACCCGAGATGGAACAAGTCGAAGACGCCATCGGCATAAACCCTAATGGTGCGACCTGTGGGAGGAGGATTCGTCTTGTATCCTACGGGGTGTATCAGACGGCCGGTGGGTGGTGGCGGCATGGCAACGGCCTGCTGCTTCTGGCGGTCATCCTGCGAGTCCTTGCTAGAGAGGGTGGGCCTTTTGCCTTTGCGAGTGACGCGATCGGCGATGTCGATGCTCGCCTCGGTGGTGTCGCTGGGCTCGCCAGGGTCGACGGTGTGGTCGGCATGTGCGTGGGCGTGTTCGAGGCTGGAGGCGGCGGAGGTACGTTCGGAATTGGCACGTTGGCGCTTTGCCGGGTTGGAGCTGGTGGTGGCATCCGACTTGCGGTGGGTGAGTCTGCCGGTCTCAGGGGCGGTCGTGTCGCCTTCCTCGCCGGAAGCATCCCGTGAAGAGGGCTGTAGAAGCGGGTTCTCGTCCATCATAACTGAATTGGCCGTAGTAGGGCGTTTCCGCTTGCCAGCATGGGACGAGCTGGAAGGGGAGGACATTTCTTCGAGTTTCAAGCCAAAACTAGCCAGCGGCGGCCTACTAACAATCCCCAAAACTCAAATTATGCTATAAGCGATCGCTCCTTAAGTAAAGCAGCAAGCAGGAAAGTCCAAGCCGTCGATCGACTCGGGCAAGTAAGGCAGGCAATCCGTCCGTCAGCGAAGCAATCGGTCGGCCAGTCGGGTGAAGGTAAGACACCGGTTTTGGCCTGCTTCGCTGCTTACTGGCCGGCAAGTTTGGGACACGGGAGTCCCAGGGCGGGTAGGATGATTCAACTTGATTCAAGTAGAGTAGGTAGTCGTAAGAGTGGACACGTCATTCACGTCGCTTTCAAGGTGGCCAGGTTGTGTATCAAAGATTAGGTAGGTCAAGTCTTCCGTTCTAACATGGGATTGGAAGGGAAGGGGAAAGGTGTATGTGTCTGTCTGGGTTTCCTTAGTCCACCACTTTCTACCTTGGGCAGTCTAGCGTTACCATTTGTCGGAGAGTCGGGGAAAGTTGGGGATGGTGGGTGTGCAAATGCGGGTTGCGGCTGCTGCAATACTCGCTCTTTTGCTTTAAACTAGACTCACTGCTTACCTTTCAATACCTAACTCAACTAACCGCCTACCTAAACCAACCAACTATGAGATAAGGAATGCGATGGTTTAGGTTAGGTACTACCTAGCTATGTATTCCGTACCTGTTGTCTCCCACGCAATCGTTTTGGAACCCGATCGGATTGTAGCAATTCGCCTTATTCGTAGGACAGCATTACCATCCAGCCTAGGTTGTTGAAACGACAGGGCTCGAGTAAAAAAAAAGTTGATCAGGGATATTTCGTCTTAAATGACGTTTAGGTACGTGTTAGAAGACGCGTTGACCAATGAAAACTCGAGATAACCACCATGTGTAGGTACCTAGCTCCAGGTAGCTTGCATAAGGATGGGAGATCTCGCAAGTTGCGGGTACCTATTTTCGACGGACTTCTTCTAGCATTGTTTAAGTAGTGAATACATGTAGCAACCCCCAGATAGCTTTAACTAGCTGCCTGTACATCATGATCTCACCTACACATTAAAAGTAGGCGCACTGAAAAGTACCTAGTATATACTATCAAGTTTTCCAAAGTACTGCAAAAACTCAACCTGATGGTGCTTTGCAAAGCTTGAAGCAGAATCTAAGCTGCATAGCAGCTGAGAATGCAAGTGAGCTAAAACGGAAGCAATCCTGAGTAGGTAGTTCGGTACCTGGGTAGGTGGTATGAAAAAAATCAGCTTCCCTCTAACGAATGAATTTCGAGATAAAAGGGGGAAATTGAACAATAGCTGCATACTATGGTCGGTGCCCAGTAAAACCTACCATGTCTTTGTATACACGCTAGCTAGGGTCCTCATACTACACCTATTTAGGTAGGATTTTCTATTTCTTTAGAGCAAAGGTACTTCTGCTATTTAAACTTTTTAAAAGCTATATATAAGGCTATAATTTTGTATAAACTGCGTTTTAATATGTTTTTAAAAGCTAACTTTTTTGTTAACTATATTTATTATAGCTAAAGGTTTAAAATATTTTATTAATAATTAAAAAGCTTATGTTTATATATTATATTATAATAAATATATTTTGTAAGCTTAAATTTAATATATATATAGTTTTTTTTATTATTAAATATAAAACGTTTTATTTATGTTATAAAGTTTATAATGTTATAAAAGTTTTGTTTTAATTTTTAGCTTTATTAAAAAAGCTAAATTAGTTTAATTTATTATAATATTATAAAAAAACTAGTTAATAATTTAGTTTAAAAATTTTTTTGTATTATTTAATAGTATTTTTAAGTTTTATATAATTTAAAATATATTTAAAAAGCTAAGTTATTTATAATATATAGCTTAAATAAAACTTTTATTTAATAAATATTATTATTAATTATATTTAGCTTAAATAATTAAATATTAATATTAAACTATTAAATAATAAGCTATAATTTTTTAATTAAATAAAATATAAATTATTAATAGCTATTATAATAAAATTTATATTATATAGCTTTAGGCCTTGGCTTATTTATAGTATGTACTAGCTGTATTTTGCTATTGCTAGCGCTAATTTAACTTTTAACTTTATGTTAACTTTTTAAATCTACTGCTGACTTTTTAATTTTTATGCTAACTTTTTATTTAAACTTTTTTATAATATAGTTTGTTAATTGCTAGCTATATTATTAACTATTGTAACTTAAAAGCAGTTTAGCTATAAAAGCTTTTTTTTATTTTAGTTAGTTTAGCTTTTTATTTATATATAAAGTTTTATTAAATTTATAGCAATAGGTTAATTATTATTATAGCAATTTTAAACGCTTTTTATTATTTTAATTTATTGTTATATAAGTTAAAAAAATAATTTGTTTTTTTTATAAACAATTATAACATTTTAATTATTTTTAATTTTTTAATTATTATATATAGCTTATTAATTATATTTATTTTATATAAATTAAGTAAAATAATGTTATAAATTACTAAAAAATAAATTTTTTAGCAATTTAATAATTTAGATTTAATATTAAAAGCTTTAACATTTAAAAAAAAAGTTTATATAGTTTGTTTAAGCTACTTTTTATATAACTTTAACATTTTATAGTATATAATAAATTAAATAAACTGGATTAAAATATAATAGCTTAATAGATTTTTTATATTAATGCTCCTTTTAATAGAAACTATAAAAAGTAAAAGAATAAAAGTTAAAAGGGAAGCTTCTTTTAAACTATTGTGGGGTTTTTAAATGTTTTTTTGGCCGCGTAAGCCTTACGATCTAAGTTTTGCCAGCCTTAGTAGAAGTTTATTTTGTATAGATTACGCGGCAGCAAGTCCATAAAGCTTATTTTATGGTTCTAACAGTTAGTGGTTATTTTAGTAGGTAGGTAGGTTTTAATCCTTATTTTTACTAAAAGGTTTAGCTTTTTAAGTTTATAGTTATGTTTGCAAGCATTAAATTTTTGGACTTTTGTTTAAAATTAATATTATTATATAATTAATAAAAACATTTATATAGAACTAGTTGTATAAAAAGAAAAGGTTAGTAGGGCTTTAGGCTTATTAAATAAAAAAAAAAAAAAAAAAAAAAAAAAAAAAATATTATATAGATTTTATATAAAAAATATAAAAATAATTATATTATTAAAAAAATTTATAAAAAAAATAAAAAAATTTT